>RJWH01002229.1:115356-254912 GCA_004363575.1 Solenodon paradoxus
GGGGGGGGGGGGGGGGGTATGGAGAAAAAGGCACCCTTCTAAACTGTTTGTGGAAATGTAAATTAGTGCAACTTCTTTGGAAAATAGTGTGGAGATTCTTCAAACAAATAAAGATGGATTTACCATTTGATCCAGCAATCCCACTCTCAGGCATATACCCAGAGGATACAAAATCTCTAATCAGGAAAACCATCTGCACCGCTGTGTTCATAGCAGTACAATTCACTATAGCTAAGACTCGGAAACAACCTGGATGCCCATTAACAGATGACTGGATAAAGAAGCTATGATACATATACTTGATGGAATTCTATGCTGCTATTTAAAAAACGAAATTGTGCCCTTTGCTACGATCTGGATGAAACTGGAAGGGATCATGTTGAGTGAAATAAGTCAGAAAGAAAAAGAGAAATACAGGATGATTTCACTCATATGTGGAATATAATGAATGAAACCAATGAACATTGCAATGAACAAATTGCAATAAAAATAACAGGACTTAGAACTGGTTATGGTGGGGAGGGGGGATGAGGCGAAAAGGTTGTGGTAAGGGACTCTGGAACTCTGGTGGTGGGTGTGGTGTGAAATATAGACAGATGCAATTTTAGTATCATCAATGGAATTTTGCATTATGAACTAAAGAACTAGTAAATATTACTATAAAATACCAATCTTCCTAATATATATATGAAAGTTTATGAAAATAATATTTAGAAACTTACTGAAATGAAAAGTATTGTTAAAGATAACTACACTATCAGAATGACAAACTAAGAAATTATTTTTATGGAATAAGACAAAATATTAAAAGCATTAAAATTAAATATAACCATATACTGTAAAAAAGAAGTAACCCACAAAACTACTAAGACACCTAAAAGAATGACATTTACATTAGAAATCATTAAAGCATAAGCTGAAAACTAGAAAGCTATGGATTAACTTAGCCTCAAAACCTTTCTTTTTTTTTTTATTGTAGTAACTTATTGTACACAGTAGAATAAACTCATATGTATAGGTTCTCCATTCCTCAGATATATGTTAACACACCCTGCCCTCCACCAAACCACCAAGTGTTCTTCACCATTGTCCAGTGACTCCCCCACACTTGCCCTGCCCCCACTTCCCATTCCTTATTGGTAACCTCAGTTCTATTGCAAGAGTCCAAGGGTTGCCAAAACCCTTCTTAATGTTCACAAAAGGATTATTAAATATTAAATAGGTTTCAGCAAATAAAAATCTGAGCACTCATATAAAAATCTGTGATTTCTAGCTTTTCTTGAAAATTAGAAGACCAGATAGAAGAGGGCCCCTGCATGTTTACCCAGATGCAGTCAGCTGGATCAAGAAACCACTGAGCGCTATAAGTACCTCCAGCTCACCAGTCCACACCTGCATTGTGTCTGATGGTTTCATTTACTTTGGGTAACTAATAGTTTCTGAAGGCATCTGAATTGGTGACCTCAGTTTCCAATGAGAAGTGAGAAAACGTTATTAAATATGTAACCACCAGGGATAAGGAGTGGCTCAGCATGTGAAGGCCAGTGAAGGCCTTGATGCTCATACATCCTCTGCCTGCACTATACATTAGACAACAGAGATGGAGCTGGCCCTGTATCAGGTTACTCCCTTTTTGCCTTTCCCTGTACTGAATTATCAAAGAAAGCAGATTTCTTTTCAGTTATGACATCCAACTTGGTGTATATAGTTACTAGAATAGATACCTTAAAGTGCTGATTCAGATTCTGCTCTGGTTGTACTAGGTGAGGTAGGTTATTTTTAAATTAATGGTGTCTCAGTTTCCTCATTCATAAAATGAATGGGTTCAACAAGAATGATCATTAGGATCATTTTTAGTTGGCCTCTCCCCAAATACAGCATCTCCACTTATCTGGACTTTACTTAGCCCTCAAGAGATGCTCAAGTTCCATCACCTCCATAACACCTCTTCAGACTTCTTTATATTGTTGAGCTTATCACCACATCCACCGCCTAAATCGGCATTTAATAATTCTCTAATTGCTTTGAGTATATTGGTTCATTCATTATATTTAACCAGAAAATTGCTTGAAGTAAGAGACGGTCTTCTTTTTGTATCTTTCACAGCATTTTATACTTAGCTGGCATTCAATAAGTATTTGTCAGTTATTTAAACTGGATAATACAGAAACTATCTACAAAATGGCATTTAATCAGTATTTCCTATCCTCCCTAAGAGCAGCTTTCATCAGATCCCCCAAAACAAATTATCCTTATCAGCATTACAACTTGCCCATCTGATTCACGCAGGCATACGGTGTACTATCCAGGGAAGAGAAGTACTATTAGATTACCATTAACACTTCGTCATTGCTTCCTTCCATAGTAGAAAGCTCAAATGGGGAAAAACACAAACAATAACTCACTACAATAATATAATACCCACTGAGATATTATATTACTCACTAAAATAGGGCATGAAAAACATTTTTCAACCACAATTAAGAAAAGAAAATCAATTGCGAGTCATCCATTTAAAAACTACAGTGAAAGCCAGCCTTGCTCCTTCCCCAACCCTTGGATGTTATCAGAGGTACTAAGAGGCCAAGTTAAGATGTCAAGTGGGCGGGGATTTACCCACCTTCACCGGAAAAACAGTGGGATACAGGTTTTACTTGTTCTGATCAACCCCACCCCCGACTCTAGTAATTAAGGCTTTAGATATGTGGTCAGATCTTCTCTATCAAAGTAAAACAAACACAATAATTCACGTATAAAATTAATTTTAGAATTTTTGTGACTGCTTTAATTTCTCTATTCAATGAATTTAATATAATTAACATTCCAGTAAATTAAATTAACAAGTGTTAATCATGTTTAACAGCTAGCTGATTCTAATGAATTGAAATTGTCAATTTAAAAATGCTCTCGTGCTGTAACCAAAACTCAGTACAGGTGTTTCCACTTAAACCATACTCTATGGAAATATAATTCATTTTGTAATTCACATTAAACGCATACAAGGCTTGAGAATTTGAATCAAGAGCTTTTGTACCTACACGTTGGGGAGGGGATTTATTCAGGCAGGGGGAAAGGGATGAATCACGAAAAACTCCCACTTGGACTTTTCTGGAAAATCATAGCCCTATCCAATTTAAAAGGATAAGAAATACTGATATAATGCCTACAAATTTTTCTGGGGAATCCCTGTAAAACGCAAGAAGATTGTACAATCTGAGGGAAGCAGCAAGCACCTCACATTTCAAAAAAAAGTAACTTTCTTAAACTGCCTTTCAACGGTTTCAAACCTTTCAGTGGTTTATTTTTATCTGGTGTTTCTGATCACCTGGTTAATTCATCTTCCCACAGGGGAAGCCTAACTGTCAGTCTATCCACACACAGCCTGAAAAGGGTTCTGGAGGAGGCGCCTCCGTGTAGCCACGCCTACACACGGAGCATCGAGAGGAATGGAAAGTATGCCCAGCCTCCGCTCACCCTCACAACCCATCTCCTCCACTTACCCTCAGCAACTTAAACCCTGATTAGGTTTCCCCACATCCCTGTCAAATAAAATGGACAGAACTCAAAGCTGTAAAACGAGAGGCGTCGATGCCTCTTATCATTTAGGTCATGGCCAGTTCTATTCTACTGTCCTTTGAAAGGAGATACCTCCCCGACCAAGACTGCCCATCCAAGTCCCACAATAAGGCACAACCCTGCCCCCATGGCGAGCTGCAGAGGAACAGATTACGTTCCTCCTCCCGGGTCACGATCGGGCATGGCGTGGGAAATACCTTGAAGTTCAATTTTAGCATTTAGTATTATGCCCACCACACCCAAAACATTTAAGCCTTGGATATGGTGTTGTACTTAAGATGCTTCGCACAATCTCTAACACAGTTCCTAACGTTTAAGATGAAATGGAAGAGCGTTCTGCCCAATTCCATCTGCTCAACCACAGCAGTAAGCTGAGTTTTGAGAAGAAGCTCTCCAGTGACTCAACCTACGGCGTCCTCCCTCACACGCACACACCAAGCTCCACAGGCTTCTGCAGCCGTCAGGAACGAAGGTTTTTTTAACTTGGCAACGCTTGAGTTGGAGGTCTTCCTCTTCAAGGATCCCGATACAGGATCCCCTATTCCGCGGATTCTCCACTACCAGGGCTCCAAAGAACGGGTTCCCACTCCAGGTTCCCAGACTCGGAAACCAGGACACCAAATTAACCGGGGGCACCCCCGCCCTACCCCGCCAAATCAATTTGGCCAATCGCCGCCAGCAAACCAAGACAACCAAACATGACGTCAAAGTTAATTAAGCTGGCGCGTCACCTCGACGTCAGCCTCTCACCTCTCGGACGTCCCGTCCGGAGAGCAAAACTCCGGAGACTTTGGGCCCCGCCCCCGTGAGAGTGGAGGGCGTCCAATGAGGGCGGTTCTGACGGGAACAGAGCCAATGAGGAGATCTCGGGGCGGGGCGCGAGGCCGGAGGGTGGGGCGGGTGTCGGCGGTGGCTGCCAGAGGTCTCGCTGCGCGCAGTATATGACAGTACGTCAGCAGCGGGATGGCCGTAGCTGTGGCGGAGGCTGCAGAAGCCCGAGCAGCCGCGGCCGCAGTGGAGGCTAGAGCCCGAGTGGCGTCGGCGGCGGCACCCCGGGGAGTTTAAGATGGCGGCAGGGGGGGCGGCGAGCCTGCGAGAGGAGCAGCGCTATGGGCTGTCGTGCGGGCGGCTGGGGCAGGACAACATCACCGTACTTCATGTGAAGCTCACTGAGACGGCGATCCGAGCGCTCGAGACCTACCAGAGCCACAAGGTGAGCGGGCCTGGCCGGCAGACCCGCCAGACTATGAGGGAGAGGGCGCCCCTCACCTCCGGCCGCGCCTCCCCTGACCAGGCACCCGGAGCAGGGTTGGCCGAGCGGTGGCTCACCACCGCTGCCGTCAGCGTCCTCGGCAGCAGGGCTGGGCAGGGTCGCTGACTCCGCCGTCCGGGGCTGGCGGGGCTCCCAGGGGTTGGGAGGCCGACGGGCGGGCGGCCCCTGGCGGCGGGGCCGAGGCAGCCTTAGCCCTGGCTCCACAGAGCCGCCGCTGCGGGACTTTCCGACGGCGTCCGCGAATTTCCTGGCTTTTTTTTTTTTTTTTTTTTAGTCCTGATGGGGGAGAGGCATCCGGGCGACTAGTGGGAAGACCACGCTGCCCAATGAAGGTTGGGGGTGGGAGGCGGCGTACGGGTAAGGAACCTGGGACGACCGGTGGGCACAAGCCGTCAGCGTTGTGGGGGTAATATGTAGGTCGGCACCTAGGACCCCCAGAGACGGGGACTCAGGCCCTCTTTGTGGGAAGGTGGGACACCTTGTGTTCGTTGTGACTTTTAGGGCACAGGCACTTCGTGTATGAGGGAGCACAGTGTACTCGCCGAGATGGACCCAGGCACTCGGCACATGAGGGGTGGGGGGAACCATGTACTCGCCCAGCCCGGGTACAGGCGTTTCGGGTTCCCAGAGACGCTTAGAGTCCGAGGTGGACGCTCACCAACACCTTGGACCCGGGAGCCAGACATCGGTTACTGAGGAGATTCTCTGGCGGACTCTCGGGCAGTGAGAAGTGGAGCAGGGCTGAGCGCTTGGGGAGGATACACTGCATCGCAAGCAGAGACTCCCGTCTCTCTCCGGGCACCCCACATTCATTTGAGGGCTCTATGTACATACACAATTCGAGTACAGAGAGGCTCTCAGCTAGACACACATGCACTGCGATAGAGTACAAACCCAGCGACGCATTTTCACGTTGGAAAAACAAAAAGGGAGGTGGGGAAGCACGGAGAATAGAGACACCATAACCAGGGTGCCTGGGGAAGCCGTTTATAGACATGAAATACTCCGTGTGCATAAGGGAGACAGGAGTGGACACATTTTATAAAAGGAGGGAGATAGCACAAGAGAGGTAGATAACATTACCGAGAGTGTAGTCAAAGGGAGATATAAACTACAGAACATCCTGACAAATAGACCAGTCCATACTTAGGAAACATTATTAGGAAATCTCATTAACAGATCTCATAAAACAGGCCTAGAGAGCCCAAGGGACAACCGGACCAGACTCACATAGTTATTCAGATAAAAGTGGAGAAAAGAATTAACATCTGTTGAGCTCCCACTAGTGCCAGGCACTTTAAATGCATAGAAGACACCGAGTAGAAGGCAGAATCACAGGAAAGGTGTGAACCTCATTCTGTGGGAACGTGTGAACTTGGGCCAAGGAATACTCACATTTAGAGAAGACCCCCTACCTGAGTGTACACTGGGGTAACCGCACAGTTGTATACTGCTGGGGAAGTCACAAGAGTGTATCTGTAAATAGCAGGAGTGAGTCAAAGAGATGAACCTACTCGGAAGGGCACTCACAAAACTGGGTGGGTACATGAATGTACATGCTGGGGGCAATGTGTTATCACCAGCCAAGCATATGGTGAGAAACACTCAGACTTCTGGAAAGGGAGGGGAGGAGTGCATGCACAGGGAGAAAGATACCATCCTACACACAATGAAATCCCAGAGAAGAGTCGCATTTGTGGTTGGGAGGTTAGTGTACACCCAGCAATAGGGATGCAAAGAGATTTAAAAAATATACAACTATATGTATCAGTTGCTACTCCCAGACAGGTGCACCTACAGGGATGAGACAAACAGCAGCAGGGAGTGGGAGATCCCTATGGGGGAAGCCCGATAGACAGGCAGAGAGACAGGCAGGCACTGGAGAGAAACTCATCCCAGCAAGATAGAGAGATAAGCTTGCCTGCTTCGAGGGGAAGGCGTGGAAAGGAATGACAGTGGGAAGAAGGTAGGTCAGGGGATGTAAAGAGAAAAACAAACTGGAGAGGAAGAAGTTAGCAGGAGGGGACCAACCTTCAGTTACAAACAGACCCAGAGAGCAGAGAAACACTGACACAGAGGGTGGGGAGAGTGTCAGCCAGCCACCTTGAGGAAACAACACATTATTACAGTTGATTAAAGCAAAATTGACAGACACTGTATTTGGCAGGGAAGAGGTGGGTAAAGAGGCACACTAGGGAAAGGGATGGTGCCCAGAGAGAGTGAAGTGTTAGAGGCCCCCAGTGCCCACTGATGTGCATGAGCACTGTGATCCGGAAAGGGAATGTTGGTTTGTTTCTCTACCTTGTGTAAGGCCTTTATTTCTGCCTCCAACACTAGTGTTTACAAGCTTCAGATTTAGGTTGGCGTGTTTTGACTCCCCAGTCCTAAATTTATATACCAGTGTCTTAGAAGAGAGGAGAAATAAAAAATTCTCCCCAACACCACTTTTCTTTAAAAAATATTTTTTATTTCTTAGCACTTAATTCCTTATTTTTTTTCTTTTTCTTTTTACATTTTTATAGTGAAAGTTACTGAAGTCAATGGCTTTCTGTGCTCCTGACTACTACTGTTAATAACATTTTTCCAACTCTGTAGGCAAATTAATGGGTCTGAGTAATCTGTACAAAGGCAGAGAAATGAAAGAGAAGACTTTTTCCAATCTTTCCACCTTTCTTGGTGTGTAGCCAACTAGATTGACTTAGTTCTAGGATTCCTTTTCTCCTGAAAAGCTGGTGATAAAAACCGTGGCATTTAGGGAGAGGAGGAGGAAATAAGCCATCTTGTCATTGCAAATGGACACCGCCTTGATTCTGACTTAACCAGCTCTTCTCCCCAGACCTCATTGTTAATTCAGCCATTGATGTACTTTTTAACGACCTTGGAAAATCAGGGATTGAGATGAGAATGTTAACCCCTGACAGTTGAAAAATAGGAAGAAACTGAAGAAAATTAAATGAGGATTTCTTTGAGTGACTCCTGTAATGTATTCAGCTGAGCCTCCCACGAATGTGTCCTCAGCACTCCTCCTGGCTCAGGCTAAACCAGGACGCCCCCATCCAAACAGTAACAACTGCCAAAGAGGCATCTGGGTGAACTTTTCTCCTCCCATGGAAGGATACTTAGTTAGACTTTTACACCTTCCACACTTATCAGAAGTAGGGCTCCTGACTTTAAACATCAGTTGCTCTCTGGAAATGTGTTGGCATGCATTCACTAGTTGGAAAGACATTTTTGATGATCTAACCTATTTTCCTGGGGGTGGCGAGAAATGGCATTAATTTCTCATACAAAAGTAGATGCTTGATAATTGACCTCCAAGTGGCTTTTATCTGTGCAAGATTATGACTACTGTTCCACTCTTCTAATAACTTTCTAAGAGCTAGAAAATTCAAGTTAATTTTCAAAATTAAACATCAAGGAATTTTTATTCATATTATTTTGTCCGTTAGATTTACTCTTTTAAAAAATCCACTTGACCTAAGACTTAGGGAGATAAATTTATGAATTTAAAAAAACTATTATTTAGATGTGTAATTGAGCAAGTTTGTGAAATTATTAGGCTTCATGACAACAGAATCCTTAATTGGAAACAATTCCTTGCTGTTTCAAAGACAAACAAACCTAATTGACTTTCATTTTTCAAGTTTTCTATTGTTAGAAAAAAGCTAACTTGGGAATCTTTCAAAATAGGGACTTGGGTGGGGGACAGATACATTATGAGTCCAGGAATGAGAGTTATAAAGTTGAAGTAAATATCTCCTAAAAGTTGTTTTCCACTCAATTTGAATGTTTCTGTTTGAAATTGATGATGATGATATTATATATATACATATTTATGTATATATGTAATAAACAGCATTAACGAGTTATTGTCATGGTTTGCAGACAAATTCATACATACTAACATATTTAGGATATTTTGGAATGATACCGTTTTTTTTTGGTTGCTGTTGTTTTTAACTGTAGTTAATTTTGGATGAGGAGAAGACACAGGTTACTAAATAAATAAATAAAATCACAAATTACAACTTTATAATCATCCTAAATTGCTGTCTGTGATTATGTGGTCTGTATAAGCTCTACATATTTTAAATGAGTGCATATTACTGCAATTATACGTTTCTTCTAAATGTATCCTAAAACTATATTTAAACCCCAAAATGTAAAATATATTTTAGCTAATTTCTTCAGTAATATAGGTTGCTCTATACTAACATTCAAATAATTCATTTGCAGTAAAAAAAAAAAAATCTTCTCAAAATATTGTTTTAAGATTATTATTGCTGAGGGTGTCACTTTAGTTTTTGAAAATGTTTGCTCAAAGTTTCAAAGGTGCTGACTCAATGTGATCACATTTATTCAACTATTTTACATAAAGAAGAATTGCCTAGATGTGTTGCGGGTAGGCTTGAAGATCAGAAAACAGTTGCCTCTAAGGATTCTGTTAACACATTTTCTCGTCAGCTCTAATTATTGTTTTTAAATAAATGTTTCTGCCTTAATTAGTGTCTACTAGGAAAATAGTAGTGTTCTGAAACTTTGTACAAATATATTTAATTTTGTATGAAGAACTCAGTCTCTCACAGTATTGCCAAATACTATTTCCAATCAAACCTACTGTCCTTCCCTTTAGAAGACTCAGACCTTATTTCTTCCTTATCCCTTTCTTTTTCTTTTCTGCCCTCAAACAATTATGAGTGTCTCTGTGTTCAATAATCTGCCTTCCAAATACAGTAGATGATGTTGTCATTAAGACACCATTCCAGCATTCAGACCTGCCAGCATAGAGCTGCCACTGCCATTGGACATGTTTATTAAGTAAATTAATGATATTTGCATTAGGAGATGCCTTTTGTTGCACTTTTAAAATGTACCCAGGTTTAATTTGAAAAAAAAAAAAAGAAAACTAACCTTTCTGATTTTTAACTTTGCTAACTTTTAACTTAAATTCATCTTAAAGGAGAACTTGATCTTAAAAATATTTTTTTATCAAGTCAAGTCAAGTTTGTGGCCCATGTTGCAGGAAGTGCTTGAAAAGTTTATTCAAATGATCAGGTGTTCAGTGCAAAGGGGAGGGTGTTTCTCCCAGTGAAAAGCAGTAGCCAGATTGCCTAAAAAGATAGGCAGGGAACCTTGGCACCAGAAATGGGAGGAGAAAGAAAGAGCATATGTGAAAGATTGGAACATGTTCAAGAAAAGAATTTAAAAGGAAAGGGGCGTAGAATTCTTGGAATGATTTACAGGAAAACTTACTGAGGACAATCAACAGATCCAGCCTTTCCATTTGCTCTATTTGCACGTGTAATAAAACTGGAAACTGTGCTCATATCACTTATTAGGTAATTTGTGATAAAGTAAGCAGAATGAGGACATTGAGAATTTCAGCCCAACCAATGCTAGATCATTTTTAACAATTTTCGGTGATAACAGAGAAGCTCAGGAAATCAGCATCGTAGTCTAGCACACTTATTTGCCAGTTTCTCTAAAAGTACTTGGAATATTTGAGATGATGTCCCTAAAATGTGATATTATAAGCATATCTTCATTTTAAGATGAGCTAAATTTTAGAATAAAAAACTCAGCATGTATATAGCCCCACATTTGACTTTCCTGCACATCTCAGCTCCATATGACATTTCCCGTGACATATGCAAGAATCTAGAAAAGCAGGTCTGAGTTGAATACAATAAATTAATGGCCATGTCTCCACAGTCAGATGGAAGCTGAAAAACATGGCATAAATCAGGTGAGATTTATCAGGGAGAATTGCTCTTTCTGTCTTTTCTTTTCCTTACAATTTTTTTACTTAACTATAATTTCTCTTGTTGGCATTATGACTCTTGAAAGCCATGTAAAATCTTTAGGGAAGAACAAAACTTGACCAGAAAAGGCCAAACCTGGCATTTCCATGACAGGAAGTTTAATATAAGATTTAAGAAGAGAAACTCTCATTAATTAGGCTATATGTTCCTTAAAATTGTTGAATCACTTAACACCTTCAAATTGAACTATATAGTTAGAAGATTTGACTACTGGTTTCCTAGAATTAGATTGTTAAGCAAATGGCTTGAGTTTCTTTTTTTATTGGGGATTCTATTTGTTATTGGTCCAGAAAACATCCTTTTGAGTCTAAAAGGCTGTTACCAAGATTTTAGCAGGCAGAGAATGGATAGGGAACCATTTCTTCAACAAGAGAATGACATAGGCGAGGTAAGGACAGGAGTAGAAAAGCCGGGGCAGACTCTGAGAAGCACAAGGAAGACCCTATTCTACTTAGACTGGCATGCAGGACAAAGATATAATTGAATTCAAGAAAGAAAAGCAGATGAGAACATGTTACATTTTATTCTTTTAACACTGGGGAGACATTATATAGAAATTTAAGGTGATTTGAGCTTTGTTTTAGAATTATTTAGGTTCAGATCTCAGTTTTCATGATGTACATAAAGTGAATCTGGAAGGAAGCAGACAGTTAGAAATCAGTATATGGATCAAGCCAGAGATGACTCAGGTTTAAACTGGGATGCTTGGTGGAGGCATTAAATATTAGTAGAATCTATCAAAATTTAACTGGCCTTAAAGGAGTAGAGTTCAATGGAGATTTCTAGTCATCAACACTAGGAGGAGGGGGTACCCTTAGTAGGAAAAGGGAAATTAGCAGTCAGAATTCTGTCATTGGGAGAGTGAGCTGTGGGTAAGAGACAAAAATGTTGAGTACCATTTTAGTGTACGTTCACTTGGTCTCTTGTTTCGTGACCAAGAGACTTAGTTTGATTATTTTATATCTGAGATATGTATTTGTTTCTCTGAAGCTACATTAGAACAGTGCTGTGTTGTTTCCATGTCTTATATAAACTTCCTTTTGGATGGATATATGAGGGATTGGTGGTGTTCTGGGGGAAATTGAAATTATGCAGAATAAATTTTTGTTTTGAGTAAGGAGTTTAGAATTTTTGTCTTTTTATAGACTTCCTTTATTCAATAGCCTCTACAAATTGCCCTTAAGACTGTCATAGTATACAGATAATATGACAATTTAATTTGATTTTAACATGAAACTGAGACCTTGGTTCTGTTCCTATAATATGCCTGGATTTACATTTGAAGTAAAATGAATTGTAAAGGCCTTGAAAGGGTCAGTATTTGCTTCTTCCATATTGTCTCTATTTCTAAATAGAAGTTTGCTATTCTCTTATTTCTTCTTTAACAGATTAATTGCAAAAAATAAAAATATTCATGAACTTTTGCTATACCAATACATTGTCATGACCTGGTTAGGGGTGCTTGAGCCATGGTCCATGAAGATAATCTTGGCTAACAGACTTTCAGTTGAACAATGAGCTTATTCAAGGGTGGACATGGGTTTGAATAAGATTCACTGAGAATACTTTAGTAACTAAATATGCTTACCTGGAAATATGTGTTAGCATATTTAAAAATAATATCTAGTATCCTTGTTCTTGGAAACCATGATGTCTCAGAGAATCAGAAACCACATCCATGTAGCAAAAACTCAATTGTGTATTTTTTTTGTTTTTTAAGGTACAGGCAGGAATGAAGGCAAGTAGGTAGGCAGACAGGAATAGAGAGGAGGAAGAAACATTTATTTTATTTAGTTATTCATCTTGATTGTTTCCCTGGCCTCAGGTTTTGAATTTTTAGATGTACATCAACTAAGTCTTGTGGGCTTATCTACCAGGCCACCAGGACATGCCAGGTTGAGTATTTTATGTTTTTTCTTTCATAAAAAAGGAAGAAGTAGGAGTCAACATTGCAACTAACAGATATTCATATAACAAACATTAATCTTCTGACATGAGCTAGGCATAGAACTAGGCATTAGAGACAGCTGAATAAGCCATGGGTGTTCCCTACCTTCAAGAAAGTGTTCATGTTTTAGTAGAAATAGGCTGACATGGAAAAAAAATAATGAAATAAAGTCTGTTAAAGGGGCACATCTAAAGAGAGGATTTGTATGAGAATGTGTCTGAGAGGCAGCATCTGTTCTTCACTTCCCATCCTGTGTTCAGCCCACTCCAATAAACCACACCCCTGAGATTACACTTGACTAGTCCCCTGTTGCCAAGTCCCATGTTCAAAGTTCTGTTCCTGTCTTACGTGACAGATAGCAGCATTCTATCCTACTGACCACTTTTTCCTGGCAGAAACACTTTCCTGATGTCCCCTTACCTGCCTCCCACTGCCTATTTTTTCTCAATCTCCTCTGCTCTCCATCCTCCACTTGATTGACCTTTGGATGTCAGAAATTCCATCTTCCTTCTCCTTATCTATTTCTCTAAGGCTGAACTCTTCTAGTCCTCTGAGTTTAAATGCCACCTTTATGTTAATGAATTCCAAGTATTTATCTCCAGCTTTGACCTTCCCTTAAGTCAAATGTCTTATCTCTTAATCAATGCTTAATAAGTATCTCAGACTTAACAGATGCAAACTCTTGATTTCAGTCCCATGCCTACATTTTCTTGAGTGTTCTCCATTTCAGTAAGTGGTAGCACCCTCCACCAATTGCCTAGTGATTGGCTAGTTTCCTTGATTTATCTCCTCTTTTCTTGACATACTTGATTTATCAAGTTCTGTCAGTCTTCATTCATCACCTCTGCTCTAGTCCCAGTTCCCATCACCTCTCCTGAGGACCACTGCCAGGGTTTCCAGCTAGCTTCCACTCTTCCCTCCATAATCTGTGTGGATGCACAGCAGCCAGAATGATCTTTTTAAACATAGGTATAATCATGTGGTTTCCCAGTTTTAAGTCTCTAATGGCTCCCTTTATAAAACGTGTTACATGCTCCATTTTCTTTAAAATATTGTTGAGCATTTTAAGAATAATCTCCATCTTCCAATTCAAATTTTATTATTCCTCCTTATACTTCTGATTTAGAGAGTATTGCCTAAGGAACAAATCTTTATCTGCATATATAGTCAGATTTGACTTGTAAACTTAATATAGTTTTATAAAGTGCACATTAAGCTATCTTGGAAAAAATAATGGGGTATTATGTTTCAAGTATTGTTGGTTTAAAGACTACTTCAAAGTAACCAACTTTTTAGTTCAGTTTATATTTTTCCATTCCTTAAGAACTACTTGAAATTCTAATATTAAAGACAGCAGTGGGTTTTGTTGTTGTTGTCCATTTGGTCCATTATTGTTTGTTTTTTAACAACCTGTATCAGAAAGCTACTGTTTTCTAGAAGCTGTCTTTCAAAATAAGGGTTGTGTTAAATAAATTAGGTTTTTTACTTTTTTGGTAACCCTTTTTTATTTCACTCTAAGTCCCTGATATTTTGCTTACACTGGAGCGCAAAACTAAAAAATGTAATCACCCAAAACCTATCTATTCTTATCAGTTCCTAATTCTCTAGCTTTTGAATGATTCACATTTTATATGACTTGTTAAGTAGGGACAGGAGAAACTGGTTGTGTAAAGTATTGTTGGGTAGATACAATTCTTAAAGCGAGACATGCTAGGTTTTGAGTCCCATGCCACTTAATTAACTGTAACCTTAGGTAATTCTAGGACTTACTAAGAAGTGAGAATAATAATATTTACTCCACAAGGTATCCTGAGAATTTCCAAAGGTAGTAGTAAAAATGGTTATAACCTGATACATTTTAAGGATTCAGTAAGTACATTGGTAGCTAAAATTATTTCTTAAAACAGTCTCACTTAAAGCAGTCACCTAAACATTTCCATTTATAGCAAGTTTTTCTAGTTTGGGCAAAACTCCATAATTGTTTATCTTTATTTTTTTTCGTTATCTTCATCATGATTTGTAATGCAGCTTAGGTACTCAGATACATACAAGTATTTTATAAATGCCTGCTGGATGATTTTTAAATAATTCAAGAGCTACCTTGAGTTAACTCAAAGTTCCATAAAGGGTTCAAAAGGGAAGCTAAAATTTTTCAAGTATATATCTAACCTTAAAGAATGAAGTTAGAAAGATCTCTGTAATGTGTTTCTTTGAAAAATTACTCTTTTCCAGGTCTAGTATGCTATTTCTTGCATTTCAAAAAATCAATGATGATTGATAAAGTAAAAGTAATCATAGATTTGTCTGCATGGATAAGCAATAGATAAATAATCCAGTCATGGTTATTACAACATTTATGGGATTGGTAGCTTTCTTTGATTAAACTCTAAAAAAATTTGAACTTTACTGTTTCCCACCTTATAAGAATTTCTGGCATGTTGGAAATTAACATTATGCAGTAAAATTGTGATTACTTAGTAAAATTACTTAATAAATTACATATTACTGTATTGCTTTTATAGTCCTGATGTATTGTGAAGACTAGTTCCTGAAAGTAAGTGGACATACATGTCTTTGAAATAATATTGGCTTGTGAAGGCAGATGTCAAGAATATAATCAATCTTATGATCATTTTAGTATTGCCTATACTTTTATTCTATGTTTAAGAATGTGCTACATTCACTAAGTAGGTTAGTTAGAGGGTTAGTTCAAGCAGTTTAAAAACTCAAATAACTAAGAGTTTTGTAGAACCTTTTGACGGCAAACCATCACCTTTATCAGGTTGTTGAAGCAATTGTCAAGGAGTTTCCCTAACTGGTACCAATCTTTGTTGTGCTTGTTGGATGAAGAAACCAGGTCTTACTAATAGCTCACCTACTCTTCATTTAAACCCTAGAATTAGTTGCTTTTCAAAAGAGCTACATAGTATACATATTTAATTAGAAGCTAGAAATCAGAAGTTGAAGCTCTATTGAAACTCATTTGTAATGGGAATGTACTTAGTAAATTAAACATTATTTTAAAAATATCATCCTTCATTACCTATAATTACATCATTGTTTAGAATTGAATTACATTTAAAAAATATATACAGTGAGTTGAGGTCACACAATGAGTTGAGATCATGTTTGTATAGTTAAACTTGATCTAGAGAAACTAAATTTAAACAAAAATTAACATGCTTAAGATATTTGCTTATGATGTTAACTTTTAGAACTTACTATTCTTGGTAGCTATCCCACATCTACCAGTGACAGCAGTCCAAGGCATAATAAGTGGTATAGAGTTCTAGCTGTCTTGTCCTGTGGCATTTAAAAAAAATTAAGAAAAATAATCTAGGAATATCTTCTTATATAAAATAAGGATTAAAATCAATATGGCACTTGAGGTTCTTTCATGTATTTTTCTCTTCTAGGTTGTCTTAAAGGAGTTTTTCAGTAACAGTGGTTTAGGTTGTCTTGCTTAGATATACACCTGCAATTATTCCATTGTTGGGAGTTTCATTATTTTTAAATAATAGCACATATTAATTTCTTCCTTTATACATGGTTCAACAAAAGAAACCTAATATTTTTATGTGATCAAAAACTAAACTTTGGAAATTTTGTGATTTTTATGAAATTTCCTTGGAAACAAAATGTCAGACAAATTGAGAACTTAAGTGCTTTTAATGTTCAGTATTAGAAGGTAAGTTGTTTTAGAGTCAAGAGAAGGAAAGTGTTCTGTATTTGGTATTCAAAAGGCTCAATTTGAGGTCCATTTCTGCTAATCACTGGCTTCGTGATTCTGAGCCATTTACTTTACCATTTATCTTCTTCTGAATGGGGAATAATGATGCCTTCCTACCTCTAAGAGTGAGCTTTAGGAGATTCACTTAAGAGAATAGATATAAAATACTCTGTATATTATAAAACTATATGAATTTAAATTATCATTTTTGTTGTTAATGAATCAAGCAATACAGAGAGAACTGTAAGCATGTTGGGAGGTTAGGTTTTAAATTCAAGTCATTTGGCAAAAAATCAGGTAAAGTCAAAATTACTCTTGAGGTGTGCGCAGGTGACTCAGGAGTTAAGCCCATGTGTGGGGCACAGTCTACATATAGCCCAAGGACCTGGGTTCGTAGCTGGGGTGGGGATGGGGTGGGGCACACATAACGAAAATGAACAAATGCTTCATCTTCTACTCCCTGCCTGCCTGCTTTCCTCTTAAAAAAAATTACTCTTGAATTTTCTAAATTGATGTGAAACATAGTCATCAACAACCTTGAATAGTAATCTGTAAAATGTATAAAGTATATAGTAGTATAGCTCATGTATTAACAGAACACAGTCAAAATGATATCACAGTACTTTTTTTTTAATGGAACATAACTTTGATGAGTACTTGTAAATGGAATATAGTTAGACTCTTCTGTATCAAAACAACTAGCAGCAATACAACCTGTGAAAGAATATATCACCAATGTAGTGACTTGATGACAACTAATGTGAGTTAACTAAAAGTAGTCAGTTCAGTTAACAAATGGTTACAGCAGTGTTTTGTTTGGCTAGAAAAATGCTTTAACTTCTAAAAATTTGAATTCTTTCTCCATTGGGCATTCATTTTCCAGGTGCTTACCAATCCTGTTGCTTTGCACCCAAAATCCTGTTGCTTTGCACCCAGTCTTCTTTCACACTTTAACTGCCTTGTGTCCTTAACCACCTTGACTCTTTGATTCTAGATTTATCCAAAGGAGACCTAACTGAAAAAATTAATCTTAAACTTGAATATTAAGTTAAACAATTAGTATGGATTGGAATTTGGGAAGGTATGCCAGATTGAAGGAACAGGCAGGAGATAGAAATAGAGATGGAAATGTTTATAAAACGAACAAAAATTAACATGGCTGAGTCACTGTTGGGAAAAAGAGGAAGATGAAATTGGTCCCTCCTGTAGATAGAAGGCCTATTTACTACATGAAAGAGTTTGCTTTGCTTTGATGGAACCCACTGGGAAGGACCCCACTGCAGGATGTATGGCACGTGATGTCTGAGACAGCTTTTGCTAACTATTTGAATGACAAGCAACATTGGAAGGAATTGAAGGAGGAAGGAAAGGTGCTTGGTGATAGAGGCCTGAAAAAGGACAGGGCCTTTCAAAGTAGAGGCTCTAGAACTTGGTTTGAGGGAGTCTGAGGTCAACTGGTCAGAGATGAAATGTTGATTGGGAGATTGATAGCCTCCTTTGCTTCATTTTTCTTTGGCGCCTGATATCCAAGCTTTCAGCACATGTTATCATTCTTCCTTGGGAATGTCCACTCAGTCTCTTATCTCCTTTTGCTCCAGATATAGTCACACCAATTTAGACCTTTATCACTAGAGTATTCTAAATAAAGCAGCCTCTGGAGCTGCTCTTTATTCCTTTTCCCTAGCCTCAATCCATCTCTTTTTCTCACTTGACTGAAACAGCATCTTTCCTTGAAACACTTCTTTCCTTTCAGTAACGCATTTTCTTATTCCAAAAATTGGAATAGCCTCCAATTGTTTTTCATTCAGTGGTAACAGAGGGGATTAAGACAGGGCTTTTCACAGGGTGATAAGCCTTTTGAAATCCTGAAATTCAAATTACAGTCCTGTTTGTTCTGTAGCAGATAAAAGATAAAAAATGAAGACAAATTTTGAGGTCAAGGAAAGATTAAGCAGAGATTACCATGTCCACTTCTTATCCTTTGTGTTTTATTTCAAGTGTGAAAGAACTTTGAACACACGCAGGGCTGTCTGCCCACACCATGCCCATTCCTGTCTCCCTGCTTTTTTGTTCAGGGAACCCCCCTCTCCGTGGAGCTTGTTTCTTCTCTAAATTGCTACTCAAGGCCCACCTGTCCCATAAGCCCTTTTGATTTTCTCATAGCTCTTCTAACCCATGCTCTGCTCTCTGTTTTGAGAATCCTTACTACATCTCTACGTAGTACTTAGCCTAGGACTTAATAATTCTCAAATGTTTCTCAACTAAAATGTGAACTCTTTGGTATGAAGGATTAGGTCCCCAAGTTCTACAGATGTATACAGAGTCCAGGACAGTAATAGAAAAGCAACATTGCAGGAGTATTGAGTCCTGGATTTGGTCTCAGCTTAGTGTTATGAATTGGAACACATGGCCTATGGGAGGTAGGCATCAACTGCATTATCTCTGGATTCGGAATTCTGTGATTGTAGATTCTGTGATTCCAGGGCCATGTAGTTGACTAATAGAATATGCTGAGGGGAGGGAGAAGGAGAATATAAATTTAAGATTGTGAACCTGGAAAACTAAAAAGAAATACTCTTGCCAGAAATATAGGAAAGATGTGCTAATTTGGATGGGGGCCAAGGTAGGGGCACGCTGGTTTACTGTTTGCTAGTTATGCAGTCATTATGATTTTTTTTTTTTAAAGAGAAGATATAGGCAGGAGTGAAGGTGTGCAGAGATAGGCAGGAAGGGAGAGAGAGTGGAGAAAGAAGCACTTTGTTGTATTTAGTTGTTCATCTTGGTTGTTCCCCAACAGCCCAGGAGGCAAACCTGGGTCCTTGGGATGTATGTGGTCTATACCCAACCACTACTTCACTGGGGCATTCGCATTATGAGCTTCTAAGACAAAATGTCCTAAGCAGTGGTAAGTAGTAGATTGTGGAGAAATGGGAGTTAAGAAACCGAGAAGAGACTCAACGTCATCACCCAGTAGTCAAGATGAAGCACTAGAAGGTAATCCATCTAGAAAAAGGAAAGAGGTCACTAGTTTTTTGGATGAACTAGGTGATCAAAGTGCTAGATTTTAAGTGTAAGAAAGCAGTGATATCCAGTGAAAAAAGCAGTTTGAAAATTGAGAAACATTAGCATTTCTTTGACTAAGAAGAATTGATGAACTTGATGGAAATTTCAAATTCCTGTGGTAATATGCAGACAACTCTAGGTTGCAAGGCATCAGAGAGGAAAGTATAAGTAACTTCAGAGGAGATGTTCAGTGTTCTTGATTTGAAGGGAGATTCAGGAGGCAGGATTCATTGAAATATTGTGAAATCTGGAAACTGGACCTGTATTACCTAAATAGTAGGACCACCTTATCTCCATATGAAGAGGGCTTTCTGGGCTTCTGAAGACATGTTGCCATTACTTTAGGACAGGGTTTAGCTAAAGAAAGTTTTAGGTGTTTTCCCCCCTCTAAGGGAATTTAGGTTAGCATTAATCTGTATTTATATTTTCATAAAAGAACATGAATTACAGTAAATCACTACTAAATGTTTTTAAAATTCCAAGCATTATCTTTTTATCTTTTTTTAAAAAACCTTATACTTCTCCCACTCCAAGAAATGAATTTGTCAGTCAATAGTACTTTGATCCCTCTGATAAGTCTAAAATTATAAGATCTTTTTATGGTACTAGAACAATGATAATAGTATCAATTAAATGTATTCTCCAAAAACACATTTTCCATTTTTATAAGTAATAAAATGGTTAATGCCACCACTTGATTTTTTACCCAGATGATAAATTAAGGAAATGCTTATCATTTCCTATTTCTCTTTAGTTTATTGTAATCCTGATTTATAAACTCTTTTATAACTAGAAGAAGTAAGTAATGTGAAATAGCTGAGGGGGAGAGCACATGGATGCCTTTGTATTTTCATTTGAGGTAGAAACCACTGTTTTTATTCTCGTGTATTGAATTTGGATATGAAGGTGTGAAATAGTTTATGGACTGGAGTGGAATTATTAAATATCACTCAAATTTGATTTCCTCATGAATTTCTGTTAGCAATTTAGAAAAAAATTATAGAAAAGCATTGGAAACTTGGGATACAGGAAATCATGCCCATGACTATTACTTGCAATTATATTTTCTTGTAAATTTTTAACAATGCTAAAATATTAATGTTATGAAGAAGTCAAAGCTCATAATAAAACAAAATGTTTCTCTAGAAATTATATTTTCCTAGTGGAATCTTTTGAGAACATTGATAAACTGTTTGACCCTCAACTAAAACTTAATCTTTGGTTAGATATGAGGAAAAGGAAAGCCGCAGTTCATTCTCAAATATTTTGCTTGTATAAATCGAATATCCTGTTAGATGTTTGTAAAGTTCTTCCAGTTATCTCTTCCCTCTCTCCACCCCTTTAAAAAATAGATCAAGAAAACTAAGCATAAATATATATTTTTAAATGTAAAATTGAATTAATGAACTAATCATTTTTACTAAATCATGTCATTTCTACTACCATACCTTTCTTTGGTTGTATGAGTCAGAGAAATGTCAACAGTGATATTGTTCATCAGTGTATCTTAGTATAATGATCTATAAAGCTAAGTAGATAATGAGAAGATAATTTCAGAGACTATAGTACTAACCATATACACAGATTTAAAATTTAAACATTTAGTTCTGTGTCATAGTAGCAAAAGTTGATCTGCTTCTTTCTTGTTTCTTTTAATAGAATTTCATTCCTTTTCGACCTTCGATTCAGTTCCAGGGGCTCCAAGGGGTGAGTACTCTTACTGATCTAGCAAGAAAATCTGATATTCTTACACAGTACTGCATTTAACTCTTAAGATTTGTTTTCACCTGTGTATCTTAACAGAATGTTAAGTTCACATTTTGTGAACTTTGTGACTAAATGTAAGTTTCTGACACCATTAAGATACTTGAGTTGCCTTCTTAGTTCATTTAAAAAAAAATTCAGAATGCTAATTTTTTTTTCCAAAACATGGATAATTGAATTTTTTAACCCTATTCAAGTATAACATACATCAAAGTATTTTGATTATTTTTAAACACAATTTAACAACCACAAGGAATTATTTATTTCTGGTAAATTATAATTATATGATTATTGTTATTATTAACAAACTCTTAAATCTATAGATTAATTTCTTTGATTGTACATACCAGGATATAAAATGTATAAGCAGAAAATTGAGTTCTCCAGTCCAAAGAATAAAGAATTTTTTCTGCTTTAAAAAGCATAATTGATAATTCCTAATGGAATGGACCTATTTTTTGTGTTTATAATAGATGATAAACTTTATTGGAATAGTTTCATTATTTTAATTATATTATAAGCCTCTAATATTAATAAATAATAGACTTGATTTTTCCTTCACTTAATATCCGTTTCTGAATTTGTCTCTATATATTGGCTATAGGATGGAGACTTAGAATGTCTGTAAATACATTTTAAAACTTCAAAGAAAAGGCAGATTGAAGACAGAAGATCATATTCCTGCTTATTTAAATCTTCATACTTAGGGATTTTTATTATGTCACAAAATACAGAAGTTCAATGTAAACAAATGCAGTCTTCTAAACTTTATAACTTGAAAACATTTCAGTAGTCAAGAGATTAATTTTGTCATCCAATACCAACTAAGAGTAACACTTCTTTAAGTCTTGTATAATACTAACTTGAAGGAGATGCTTGTGTGTGGATGTCAGAGCTTTGCATCTACTTGATAGTTTCACAGTAACTGAGGGTTCATGAATGGGATCCTAATAAGAATAAACATTCTTCTGAAATTTGGTTTATAGCATTTTAGATAGTCTTTAGCACATACTGATTCTATAGTTGAGTAATTAGTTTCCATTGTTTACTTAAGGCTTCTTGAGTTTTCTTGTGAATTCTTGTGACATGAATAATATCTGAAGAGATGTTCTGAGGCAGGCCTGTATCACCGCAAGTCCTGGAGGAGCCCGTGGATTTTCACTTAAGTGCTATCTGGAGGGAGGCATGGGGAGGGCCCAGAAGTGAAGAATTAAGGTTTGAGCTGCTTTTCCCTACTAGCAGTGTCACCTTGTTTGGGAGCTGCATCTTCCCTTAATTCTCTCTTTGCCCACATGGGACATTAAGGCCAGGGAAATGAAGTAAAGACATTTTCTTGTCATCAGTTTAGACAGAAAGATATGGAACCAGTACATGCTTGCTTCTAAACTTTTGATTCAGACTCTTGCAGCTTTTAGCTGTCTCAGAAAGAATATGCTTTTCACTGGTATACCAGTCACCTCTAGGAACAACTGCAAAGCAGGCATTTTACATTTGAGACTTTGGACATCCTTTTCTGAATTCGCCTACCTACCTGGCCCTGCCCCCCACCCCATAACTTTTCTGTCTCAAATGTTCGGGTTCCCATGGTTTGTCTTTGCCTGTTCTACTCTGTCTTTCTACTCCATGGTATGTCTGCCAATACAGCAGGCCCACTTATCTGCAGAGGACATGGTCCAAGACTCAGTGGTTGCCTGAAATCTTGGATAGTAATGAAACAGGTATATATACTGTGTGTTTTCCCTCTACATACATATCTGTGATAAAGTTTTAATTTCTAAATTAGGTACAATAAGAAAATAACAGTAATAATGAATAATAAAATAGAACATGTTTAACAATTCAATACTTTATATAAATGTTACGGCTATGCTCACTCCCTCAGTATCTCTTACTCTTTCAAAATATTTTCTCATAGGTGATATTTTCAGACAGTGGTTCATATTGGATACCTGAAACAGTGGAGAGCAAAACCATGGATAAGTGGGGGACTACTGTAGTTCACTGATAAAAGTACTTTAGATATAAATGATTGGTAGGCTTTAATCTTAATAGGCGTTTAAATTTTAGACTTAAGCGTTTTAACCTACATGAATTTATTGGATTTGTTGGTAGTCGCAGGTGGGGAGAGGAAAAGAGAGGGCTATAGGATACTTGGTTCTAGTAGCTAATTCTGGATCTGCCTCTTCAACCGCCGCTCCCCCACCCCCGCCCCCCAACAGTCCCCTTTTTATTCTAAATGGGAACAAAATATATGGACTCAGCATTGTTTCAGAGCCTGCAGCTGCATTCCATCCCCCCCTTCCCCCTCTTCTCTTTGCAAAACTCTCACCAGCCCTTTGGGACTTTAGTAAAAACAAAAGATTCATTACAGGGGAGAGAGTGGGTTGGCACAGCCCACAGGGAATACGCAGAGCCATAAATGTGAGGGTCTTCTGTACAGTGCTCCTCTGTTTGTCTGGAGAGCCATGTTAATTTAACATTGCCTGTGCTGTTTGCTTTAAAAACTCTGAAGTAGTAGGCTTCCAGAGTGGTCTATGTGGGACATGTTTCAGATTTTTAATTGAAAGGTATAATTTTAGATTTCCCACAAAAGAGGCTTTTCCTTAATGAGAAATTTTAATTGTCTTTTAATATCGTGTTTCAGAAACTCTCAAAGTTTTCCTAGAAAGAATTAGGCAAATCTAACAAGCTTGAAGTCCTTTTGTATCAAACATTATTGAAAATATACATTAACTACTACAATAGTGTCCCATAGGCATTTTGTAAGCATAACTAAAGTATGTTAAAATATTAAAAGTGAACATTTAGTTTTAGGATTATTTCCTGTTTTCCCTGATGTTAAGTGCTGCGTGATTAAGCTATTTCTTGTTACTAATTATAGTATTATTTTTTCCCCTTAGTAATGTCTTTAGAAGGTCAGAATTTGGGTCTTGGCAGGTTAGGTTTTAAAAAGCATGTTTATATTTGTGCCTGAAAATATTCTTTAAAGTTTAGTTTTCTTCTAAATAAATGCAGACTGGAACATTAAAGTACAGCAATATGTTGTTTAAAGAGTGAAAATTCTGAGAATAATTCATTGCCTAGATTTTTATCACAATTGGCCATCAGCTTTTTTAGAACATAAAAAATATAAATTATGTCTTTCATAATTCATCTCATCCCTTTACCTTAGTGTAAGAAGATGCTCAGGAAATTGGTCATTAAAGACTTTTAAGTTTAGAAAGATGAAGAAATATATATGGGATATGAATATCTATGAATATCAGGAGCTGAATAAATTGACCAAAAATGTGTTGTTGATTCTGAAGAATATAGCCAACCAAATTATCTGCACAATTTTATCCCATTTGTAGGATACTTATAGCTAACAGTTTACTAGGAATATGGATTTCTATAAATTAGTCTAATTGAATAGAAAAGGTAGCTGGTAAGATTCACATACTATATATTGAGGGATTCAGAGGGGTGTATTGGTATGATGTATTTGATTTCTAAAAGCCATATATTTATTGTCAAATAAACTTTGTACAAATCAGAATAGTTCTGTCTCATATTTTAACTGGAAACTAAAAATATGGCAGGCAAAATTTTCCAAAAATATGTTCCAGTGAAGTTTTGAAAGCTAAATTGTATTTTTACACTTGCTGAAACATTCTTGTCTAAAGACACACACACAGCTGATAGTGACAGAGCTGTAACCATAGACAAGATCTTTAGATTGCCAGGGGAAAGTTCTCTCCTCTACCCCCCCCACCCCCGCACCCCTCAGCCCCCACTATGCTGCGCAAAAGGATTGGTGCTAGAAGGTTAACTCAGTATTTTCAAGTATTGGTAATAGTTACTGATGCGTTTATCTACTAACATAATTATTCTTCATAATAAACTATAAACAAGTGCCTAATCACAGGATATGCTAATAGGTTTATTGTCTGGTTTTTGTTGTTGTTGTTGTTTTTTTTTCTTATTTATTGCACAAACATTCTTTCAGCCCCCACTGGTACCAAGTACTTTGCTAAATGATTAATGTGCAAAGATACATGAATGGCTTAAGACATGGGCTCTGCCTTCAGGGAACTCAGGAGTCTGAGAAACACATATAGACTTAATATGAAAGAATGTATAATATAGGCCTTATCCAGAACTCTCTACTTGGTACTTCTGTTGAAACTATCAGGAACAAGGCTTATGTGTGTATTTCAGATTGGTATGAATCAGTGTTTTAAACAAAGGTTTCAGTAGATGCAAAATGTTACATCCTGGTGGTAGGTGTGTGAAATTCCGGAAAGCTTATTAAAAACTGAAAACATACATATCAAAAAGTCATGTCTGTGGTGTTTATAATACAGATAAACTCTGAAATGGCAAGGATTTTCGATAGCAAATAATGGTCACATGTGCTGGTGTTTGGCAGTCTTGCAGAGTGGACTTGCTTGCGGCTTAAGGGATCATATCCAGGGAATGAGTGGCCCACAGCAATGAGAAATAATGTTAACTTTGTCACAGTAAATGGGATTCCAGACCTCAGTATTAACTTAGTATTTGTTATGAGAATGAAGTTCCAAAATTCTTTCTAATTGGTTATATTCAGACTCAGCTATTTCATAAATTTAGAAAATAGAAGTCAGTTTTGCATATATAGCTTAGAAATTATTTTTAAGAAAACTGAAAATAAAAAATATTTTCTTATTTTTAAATACTTTTGCTCTGAAAATTTTTATTTTTTTATTTTATTAAGGAGATACTGCATTATATATGTTTGAGGTATACATCATAATAAATCAAAATCTGTATATAATACTTAAGTTCACCACTATTTCAGTTTTTCCTTCACTGTACAATTCCCCTTTACCTAGTTTGCCCACCCATGCCCCTCCTTCTCTTCCTGAAACCATTGACATGCTTTTTTTCTGACTAAACGTCTATTGTTTACTTTAGTTCATTTGTTTGCTTGTTATCCCTACACACCACGTGTGAGTGATATCCTGCAATGTCTGTTTGTCTTCTTCTAGTTAAATCTCACTAAACATAATTCCCTCCAGCTCCATCACATTGCTGCAAATGGCAGAATTTCACCTTTTTTGATAGCTGAGTATTCCATTGTGTATATACACCACATCTTCATTATCCCCTCATCCGTTAATGGGCACTTAGGTTGTTTCTAACTCTTAGCTCTTGTAAATAATGCTGCAGTGATCATGGGGGTGCATATAGTGTTGCACCTTCAAGTTAGTGTTGTATTTTTAAGGTGACACCCAGAAGAAAAATAACTGGATCATCTGGGATTCCCACTCTCATTTTTTTTTAAGAATCACCATGTTGCTTTCCATAATGTTTGCACATCCCACCAACAGTGTATAAGAATTCCCTTTTCTACGCATCCTTTCCAGCACTTCTTATTTCCATTATTTTGGATAATAACCAATTTTACAGGTACGAGGTGATATCTCGTTGTTTTGATTGGCATTCCCCTGATGACAAGAGCTACAAAACATCTGTCCCTGTTCCTGTTGGCCACCTATATTTCTAAAAAATATTTTCTATTTGCACCAAGTGGTATCTGCTGTAAAATACTGAGTCACACATGCTTTTCCAAGAATGAACAAAGAATAGCTAGCCAAACAAGTTTTAAATGTATGCCTCCCAAAAAGGTATAGTGACCTTCTGAAGATTGAATCAGCATTTAACTTCTGACTTTTAAAGTTTTGAAAAGTGCTATAAAACTCTTGCAATAGTCATTAACTCTAAAACTCAGACGGGTGGATTTTTTTTTTTTTTAAACTGCAGGCTTAACAAAGCATTCAGAAACACTTTCTTTGTTAATTATTTATTTTACATTGAGGGATTAGGGAGAAGATTGGGTCTGAAAAAATCATTTATACAGTATTTGAAATTAGGCCATTTCAAGCCATCTGCAAATGCTTCTCACAGAGTGCACTTCTCTAACCTACTTGGTACAGGGGAAGCAAAGATAACTATTGACTTGACACAGCAACAGAGATAAAAATAAATCTCCAACACTGCCATTTCTTCTTAGATGTTATGCTAGCACTCTGTGTCCCCCGCACCCCTGCCATTTTTGATTTGACTAGCCTACTGGTTTTGCCAACTGTTATGTTTAATCAGTCTGCTCAAAAGTTGCTGACAATAGCTACCTTTATACAGTCAACTCTGTATGTAATTAATACATTCAGGATGTTAAAATTATATCCTTTGGTAATCCTATAATTTTTTTAATATTATAGTGGTTGATACATAGATAACATTTTTTTTTTAGCATTTTATTTATTTTATTTACTTGTTCATCTTGGTTGTTCACCCAGACCCCGGGCCGCGGGCCCCAGTCTTTGGGATGTGTGTGACTGACCTCTGCCGAAGGTGGCTGACAAACCACCCAGGTGGCTGACAAACCGCCACTCCACTAGGGCTTGAACCCTGATCCTTGGGTTTTCTATGGTCTGCATCCTAGCCACTGAGCCACAAGGGTGCACTGATCTCCAGTTTTCTATCCATGCATGAGGTTGCCTTTTTTTTTTTTTTTAAATGTAAACATGGAAAGTTTACATATAATTGTGAATTACATAAGGGCACTAACTATAAAGGAATTGAGTACTCTAAAATATTGTACCCTGGGAATGAGAACTGAGTATCAAAGGAAGGAACATGTTGAAAAGATGGAACCTTTCCTGAAGGTTGGGATTCTTGTCATCCGAAGAAGGTGCAGTTGTTGTCCATTGGTGAATAAAGTCACTGTGTAGTCTTGGGTCAGGACTAGTTCATGGAAAGTACACAGAATCTGGCAAGCAAGAAAGGGACACTTCTACCGGGTTGTTGATGAGTTGTACTGATGAACAAGGACTGGAAGCAAGAAACTATGCTGAAGGTTTTAATTTGATCAAGGTTGGCAGACGGCACCCACTATGGTGTATTTGCTGTCTTACTGTTTTTCTGTGTGTTTTCTTTATGCTTTATAGAGCATCCTTTAATATTTTTTGCAAAGCTGGTTCTGTGGTGATAAAATTTAACTTTCGCTTGTCAGAAAAGGTTTTTATCATTCCTTCAATTCTGAATGATAATCTTGACGGATATAGTATTGTAGGTTGAAACTCCTTTTCTTTCAGCACTTTGAATGTATTATGCCATTCCCTTCTGGCATGTAGTTTCATTTGATAAGTCTGCTGACGAATAGGGGCTTCGCCATATGTGACACGTTTTTCTCTAGCTGCTTTTAATAGTCTTTCTTTATCATGTATTTTTGATATTTTTATGACAATGTGTCTAGGTGTATTTCTGTTTGGTTTCTTTTATTAGGGACTCTTTGAGTTTCCTGTATCTGGAGGCTTGCTTCATTATTCACACTGGGGAAGTTCTCATCTATTATTTCTTCAAATATGGTTTCTGCCCCCTTTTCTCTCTCTTCCTCTGGAATCCCTATGATGTGAATGTTGTTCCTTTTGATGTTATTACAGAAGTCTCAGGTGCTGTCTTCAATTCTTTGCATTTTTTTTTTATCTCTTTGCTGGTTTGCTTGCGTTCCTCTTTCCTATTTCCCCAATCACTGATTCTATTGGAAGCTTCATCTATCCTACTGAGTCTGTCTATTGAGTTCTTTAATTCAGCCATCATGTCTCTTACCTGTTTAATGTCTTATTTTAATTCTTCTCTTTGCTTCCTGACATTCTTGTTTACTTCCTCTACTGATTTCTGGATTCCCATGGGTATGTTAATCACAGTTACTCTAAATTCTTCTTCAGGCAATTTACGTACATCTGCTGTATTCAGATTTTCTCCTGGGTTTTTGATTGGAGCCATTATTTCACATATATTTCTCTGTGCCTTTGCTCTATTTGGCATTCTGTTTATATTTCCGAGGGTTTTGTTTCCCTGGCATTGCGTGGGTTTGACTTGCCCAGGATTGGCAATCAGACTGCAGTTTCGCCTCTACCCACAAGACACTAGCGGGTAGCATTGAGGCTTGGGACTGTCTTCTCACTGTAATCCAGGGGATGGGGCATCCAAGGGCAGGATTTCTGATGGTTGGATATGCGATGGGCGGGATTTCTGCTCAGTGGTTCCCCCGCTCTGGCGGGAAATGGTTGTGGGAGGGGTTTGATTTGGCTGATTTCCGGTTTGGCTGTGCCCAGAGCAATTTCACTGCATGGGCTCCAGCTCAGCTCCCGGTGCGCTTGCTCTCCTTTCACCCCCTGCCAAATCGGCCCTCCTTGGTTCTACATCTCTGCCCACTGGGCCCGCCTCTCGCTGCCTCTGCAGCTGGTCCCAAAATTCCTACCCTCTGCTCCATCACACATCCAGAGACCCTTAGCTCTGTCCCAAATCCAAATCTGCAGCTTAGCTGAGAACTCTGCCAGATGCCCTCACCCACCGTTAGTCTTCAGCTGTTCTTTCTCCAACTGAAGTGTCAGTCTTTTCTTAGTGTTTATCTAAAGAAAATAGGTCATTTTTTTTGTTGTTTTTTTCAGTGTCTGTGGGGAGCAACCTGAAAGTGCGTCCTATTGATTCACCATCCGGAAGTTGATCTTCCAGATAACATTTTAATATTTGCATTGAGTTACAACCTTGTAACCACATATTAATTTTTTAATAAACACTAGTATTAATATGATATTAAATTACCTAATTAGAAAGAATTAATTTCAATATTTGTCAAAGATTTGTTTTATATTTATACATATATTTATAATTGTGTGTCTGTATAACATTTTGTATTTGGCCAGAAATATGGCTAACATTCTGAAAACTCATTTATCTCAAATAAAAATTGTAAATTGACCAACTTTCCTATTTTATGTTGCCATTCACCTCTGCCCTTTTCTTTATGGATAAGAACTAGCTGTGGGGTTTCTAAATAAGGAATATAATGATCTACATTCACTATTCCTAATTCACAAGCAAGTACCAATACAAGCACCAAAAGAGGACCTGTCCTACCCCTTGCACTGGATTAGTGCAGAATGTTGAGGCTGGGAAGGGTGATTGTGTATCTGTGGTACCTGAGGAAACTACCTCAAAGTACTGGCTGATCACAACCTTACACAGTCTCCTGGTATAAGACCCCCAAAACATGTCATGAACAGGAAGACAAAACCATCCATTTCTGTCCTTTACCAAACTGCAGTCACTTTGGAAAACAGTGATGGAAACTGATTGAAATGTGAAGCTGCCACAAGCACTATAAATTGCATTCTTAGCAGTGAATTAAGCTTACTTTCTTCATTCAACAAGTATTTATGAATACTCACTGCGTACCAGACATCACGGTAGATACTGCGTAGATAGAGGTAAATAGGACCTTGAAATGCAAGCTCTTGTTTCTAACTGACATCATCTTTTGTCAATCACATCTTCTATTGATGGCTTTGCTTTCTTGTTTCCTACCAAAAACTGAAACTTGGGAAATTGAGTTGTCTGCATGTCTGCACTGTCACTTTAATAGGTCTTACTTATTTTAAATGTATTTAAGCTTAGAAAATAATAATCTTTTGCCACTTTATAGCACTTTATGGTTCTTATAGCTAAATCGTCCCCTAAATTTAAATGTCTTTAAACTTAATACTATTTGAAAGGTCCTAACCTAGGCACACATGTTGAACTTATAAATTATATCCTGCTGTTAGAAATTCATCTTTATAAGTTAACACTTTTAAAAAAGAAAAATCAAAAATTTAAAGTAGAAAATGCAACCTAACAGAATATATCCAAGACCCCAGATCGTATTTCAAACAGTATGTAGCACATTAAAAAAAAATATACATACACGTGCATATTTGTGTATGTATATAATGTCATTGATACCAGGATGTACTTTTTCCCCCTTTTTAACATTTAACATCTTTGTCATTGGAATATATATCATTGTCAATGGCATCTTAGCACTGCATCATAGTTCGTCAGCATTTTATTATGCAGAGGTACATAAAATCACAAATTGTCATAGAATTTTTGGCATCTAATATTCAGTGAATTATAACAATGCAATAGAAGTGCTTAGATAGTCTTATGTTCTGTAATAAGATTTTTATCTAAATAGAATCTTAAAAAGTTTTCTCTCTTCACCTCACTGTTGGCCTGCTTACTTGTTAACAGATAATGTTAAATAATCTGGAGAATTTACTCAGAGAATGCATTTTTTAAATTCTTCTTGAATTGAAATTTAAACTGGAAAGAACAAGTGTATAAGATAAAAGTGTTCTCAGGTTTACTTTTTTGCTAAAAAATTTATTTACAAAAATGTTTTGAAAGCATGCTTGGAAGAAGAGAATTTTATAGACTAGAAAGTATAAAAAGTTCACTGACATCTTTGAAGCGAATTAATTTGCCCTTATCAAGCTAAGAATTTTCAGATCCCTCTAACTAATCATCTAATTTTATACTCTACATCATAAGTCATAGTTATCTATTCTATTTTGTTTATAGATTTGAATTATTTTTTATAATTACAACTAAAATTTATTCAATATTTATTACATACAAACAACCCTACTTTCTGAACATTGCACATGTATTCTCATTTAATCCTCACAGGAGTTCTGTGAAAAGGTACTCCCATTTTGTTGATATATAAACTATGGCTCTGAAGTTAAATTGCTTGTTGAAGCTCGCACAGTTAGAGTAAAGGAGCCTACACTAAATCTAGGCAGCTGATTTGAGAGCCTGACCCACGTTCCTCTAATAAATGTTCAATGAGCATTTTATTTATTCTTATATTCATATAGATATTTGCTGAGCACCTCTCTGACTAACATAGGGAAGGACAGTAAGAAAGGTGTCAAAGAAGAGGTAATGTTTGAGCTGAGGTTTGAAGGATTACCAGAAATTGGCTGATTAGAGGAGAAAATGTTTTTATGGTTCAGCACTACTAAAAAGGGTAACAGGTGAGACAAATGTTCCCAGATTCTAAAGTAGTTTAAATTTTACCTTAGTAATTGGTGCTTCTTATCTATAAAATCTCCCTGGGAGTGTCTGAGGAGTTTTGAAAATCTGTACTTAAAATTGCTCCCCTGCTGTCTTATGATAGCTAGAGTCCTTGGCATTCGAAATAGAAGAGTATGTATATATGTAAGGAGGTTCATACGTAACATTGTCATTTACTGAGTGGGACATTTGACCTCACCATTGGGAGAAAAATACTACAGTTGATGCTTTCAAACACAGAAACAGTTCATGGTAAGAGGAAAAAATAACATTTTACATTGTGACCCTTCATGCATGTAAGTTACATATTCCCACAATTAAAACAAAAATTTTATCACACAGTATCCTTTATCAGTACACTCTGGTATTTTCTATACTATTTCATTTTAAATGAATCCTGGTCATAATACACTAATGGCATGATCTTCCAGTGAGTCTATGTCTACCGTTTTAAAAATGCTGTATTTTGGCAATCCAATCAAAAATGTGCAGAAGAATTGGATGGGCATTTTTTTTCAGAGAAGCCATACAGATGGCTAGTAGGCACGTAAGAAGATGTTTCTCTTTCTTATTTTTAGGGACATGCAGATACAACAGTCTCCTTACACCTGAGAGATAGGCTATTGTCCAAGAGTCTGGAAGCAACACATGTTGACAAAGATGTGAAGAAAGGGAAAACTTTTACATTGTTAGTGGGAGTGTAAATAAGTGCATCCCCTATAGAAAATAGTATAGTGATTCCTCAAAATATTGAATATGGAAATTCCGTACTATTCTGTCATCCCACTTCTGGATTTTTACTTGAAAGATACAAAAACTCTAATCCACAGAGATTTATGCACCCACGTGTTTATTGTAACTTTATTTACAATAGCCAAGAATTGGAAATTGCCTAAGTGCCCATCAAATGAATGGATAAAGAAGATGTGGTACATATACACAATGGAATACCACACATCCTTTTAAGAGATGAAATCCTGTCATTTGAATCAACATGGATGGAACTAGAGGGGATAATGCTATGTGAAATAAGTCAAAAGAAGAAAGACCATTCTGGATAATCTCACTCATAGGTGGAAAGTGAAGACACAAAGCAAAGGAGCAGACTAAACAAAAACCAACCTTTAGACATTAACAATAAAACTGAGGTTACCCATAGGGAACAGGGAAGGGGCAAGTGGTAGTGGGGTTCAATGAACAGTGATGAAGAGCTCTTTGTAATCTGGTGGTGGCAGGGTGTGTTGGAATATATTTGAGGAATGGGAACCTATACTTACGGGTTTATATTATTTTGTAAAGCAAACTTACCTCAGTTCTTCTCAGATTTTTTTAAAATGTAATGTGAAATGTAAAAATAAAAATACTGCATTTAAAAACATTAGCCAGGGAATCTTGTGTCAAATTTGTGTTTTTGTTTTTTATTTTTTTGTTTTTTTAAAGGTAAGGTACAGGTAGCAATGAAGATGACCAGGCAGGCAGGAAGAGAGAAGAGGAAGAAACATCTTTATTTTAATATCTTTTATTTTTATATAGTTGTTCATACTTGCTGTTTCCCCGCCCCGGGACCAGGACTGAAACCCCAGGGGTATGTGGCTTGTGCCTTTTGGAGGTAATTGACCCAGCTGCTACTTTACCAGGGTGTACCCAAATTTCCATTTTAACATACTTATATAGTAGCTACCTGGGCTTAGCTATTCCTTATAATTAACAAAGGATTTGCAGGAGTTAAAGATTTCTCCATATTTATGATGAACATTGGTTGGAAAATGAAGGCATTATTCAAGATCAGAAATAAATGAAAGAACAGGTAGAGGAAGAAGACAGGGATGTTTGGACTTGAGATAGGCTGTACAAGATGGAACTTATTTAGGAGGCATTCACATTTGGTGATTTGGAACAAAAGGGTTTTCAAGAAGCAACTCCAAAGGATATTTTATAGGATTTAATTATACCTGGAAGTCCACTAGTGAGCAAGAAAAAAAGGTATATTTCTCAGTGGAATTCTATACAGCTGTTAAAAAAAAAAAAAGGTGAAATTATGCCTTTTGCAACAAACTAGAGAACTGGAGGTGATTATGCTAAGTGAAATTAGCCAGAAAGAAAAAGTAAAGCACAAAATGATTTCACTCATACCTATGTGGAATATAAAAAACAAACAGAAAAATGTCTACAAAACTCTGGCTACTTGGGAGGTGGGAGAGGAGGGTACAAGGGACGGAAGGAGTTAACGGTGGTGGTAAAGGACTCTGGGACTCTAGTAGTGGATGTAGTGTAAAATGCACTCAGACTGAGGTTAAGATTCAGTATTCTAAAAAGCATATAGGAGTGTAAGCAAAAAATTATGGGAAAAAGGTATATTTATACATTAAATTCTGGGATAAAGTTATATTTAACTTGTAAGTATAAGTATTTTTATTTACTAATATTTAAGGAATCTGGGGCTCCTTTTGCCAAATTTCATTAACACTAAGAACGATGGTAGACTGATGGAGATAAACTGGCATATTATTCAGCGAAAAGGTGACCAGCAGTGAAAGACAGTGACTCAGAATTCTGTGCAACATGGCAGTGAGAACTCAGGCTATGCATGGTATGACACTGTGTTTATAAAGTTTAATAACAGGCAAAGTCAAACAATATGTTGTGTAGATATACATACAGATTATAAAAAAAATAAAAGGACAGATTATTACAAAAGTTATAATACTTCCTACCTCTGACAGAAAGATAGGCAGAAGGAATAGGAGAAGATCATGTGGGTAGATATGTTCTTGCTAATGTTCTATTTCTTTAGTTGGGGACTGAACTTACAGGCATTCATTTTAAAAGTCAATAGATATCAAAAAGGCATTTAACAAAAATTCATTTTTAAATCTGAGTAAAACTATAGATGACTAGGAAGTAGAAAAAGAATTCTTCCGTAACACAATTAAAAAATATCTTTTAAAAAACTTTTTTATTTTTTTAAAGGAAAGGTACAGGCAGGAGTGAAGGTAGTAGGCAGGCAGGCAGGCAGGAAGAGAGAGGAGGAAGAAACTCTTTATTTTTTTTTGTTCAGTTTTTCATTATTTTGTTGTTTCCCCAGCCCCAGGTCTTGAACTCGGGACCCCGGGATATTTGTGGACTATGCTTGGTTTAAACTGCTAGGCCTAGGGCAAGCTGAAAAAAATATCTTTATCAAACAGTCAGTTTCCATACCTAGGGATAAGACAATAGAAATAGCCTTATTAAGGTAAGCAATAAAATATACACCCCCACTATCATCTCCGTAGTTTAATATTGCTCTGAATATACTTAGTAATGTAGTGAAAATGAAATAAAATTATGTAAAAGTTGTGGATAATATTTGCCAGTATCTGCAGATAACGTAAGTACACCAAGTGAAAAACTATAAAAATCTAAGATTTTCTTCAGTAAGGTGGCTAGTGCAGAAATAACTGTTTACAAATCACCAGTATGAAATAAGCCAGAAAGAATAAGAAAAGCACAAAATAATAAAAAGATGCTTCTTTTAAAATGAAAAAAATAGAATGTTTGTAAATTGGTGGGAATGATCCAGTAAAAAGCATAAGATGGTGAAAAGAGAGGAAGACTTGCCAGAGCAATGTTCCTGAATAAGCTGTAGAGATGGGGTCTGGTAGCTCAGAGAAGAGATCTGCTTTAACTAGGAGTAAGGACCGTTCATGTGTGGTAGCTGATGGGAAGGCATTTATATATGGGCACAGATTTTGAAATTCATAATGTTTGTTAAACCATTCTACTAGCCATATCTTCAATCCAGAGCCAAAATATAGATGCCAAAGTCTTATATATCTATGATATATTATGATTTGTATTTCCTAATTGTTCTATAAACGTGAAGGAAATGTTTGAGATGCCAGAAATCCAGGAGAGATAGGCTGAATAATCAAGGTTAAAAAAAAAATTGACAAAAAGCCAAGTCCTGAGAAGTTATCTATAGGTAGACACCAGCTCAAGACCTTGTTAGTCCACTTGTTGATGGGGTTGCTTTGTCATCTGTTAGTGGAGAAAGAAAATTTTCTATGGACTTGTGATCTCCCCAGTAGAAAGAAGGTATGGGCAGTGTTGCTGGTGTTACCTAGGATATGAAAAGGAAAGCCACTTTTCTTTCTGAGTTAACAGTTGACATTTTGGAGCAGCAGTATTGTGAGTTGTCCTGCAAATGGGTGATTTTAATAATAAAAGGACAGATTAGAAAATGAAAATTGTAATTATAATGAAAGTTATAGGCAATTGATTTAAAAAAGATAAGATTCTTAGGACACTTCAGATAATAAAGCTCAGAATGCATTAGAGAATTGTTTAATGAGAACAGAGTTGGACTCACAGTTTTAGAGTTGGTATTTAAGTAGCCATGGTAAAAAGAGCAGTCTTTTTTAATACAAACCTTAGAGTGTTTGATAATCACTCAATAAATTATGTTGGGGATATCATTATAGAGTGAGAACATCCATATTTATGAATGCTAATACAATACTAAGAATTTTCTTATGACTAATCTGAATGCCTTTTCCTTTTCTCTTAATCTAGTTTTGTTGGCCTTCATAGATTAGGAAGGAGGGAAAATATTTGAGGGTGTTCATTTCTACTGAACAACAGTAGAGTGATACTGACTTGTATTTCCAAGACTATTTGAAAGTTCTATATTTTGCTCTAATTATAAAGAAAGCATCTGCTAGGGATGTTCATTGTTGTGTTTGTTTTTTTGTTTATTAAGGAAGATAATGTTCTTTGAGTAAGATAATTATGAATGCAGGATTTATTTTGGATAAAGTTTTAAACTTCACAGTTTCTGATTCTGTAAAGAAATCTTTTTTTCAAAAGTATTTGAGGTGATTGAGTCTTGAAGGGTGAATGTCATAGTGATAACTTTAGAATATAATTTTTTAAAAAGAAGCCCTTGTTAGTTTTCTAATAGAAAAGCAAATAAATGCACATTTTAGAATTGTTTAAAGTACATACAAGGATAAATATGAATAGAAGGTGTCCCTAACAGTGAAAACAAACTTAATGTTGTGGATTTCCTCTAACTTCTTTTCATATTCTCACATTAAAAAAAAAAATGCACCCTGTGTTTTTTCATATCCTGTCTTCCCCATTTAACATTTATCATGAACATTGTCAAAACTATGTTATTAAATAATAAACGTTGCTTTTAAATAGTTACCTAACATTTCATTTTATAGATACAACTAGCATTCCTTTAGCCATTCTTCTGTTGCTTTCATAGTTTCTATATACCATAATAGTATAATGTGTAAATCTTTATTTCCATTTCTAATTATGTCCTCGGGCTAGGTGCCTAGGTGTGGAATTACTAGGTTAGCAGGTATGAATGCTTTTAAAGTTTTTTGATAACTTGCCAAATTGCCCACCGCCACTTACCTCCACCTCCAGAAAGCTACTGCTGCTATTTCCACAGCCGTTTAAAAGTGCCTTTCACTAGGTGTTTCTCTTGGTCTTTATTAAATGAATGTTTTTTAAATTTCAAGATTAATCATTTGATAATATTTGAAAACTGACAGTTGCTTGATAAAAATAATATTTGAAGACAGGAAGTATTGTCATATGTTTTACTGTATCCATCTGAAATTGCTGGGAGGATTTTGAGTTTTTCACTTCTTTATATTCATTTCTCCCAATATTAGGTGGAGAGTTTTAATTTTAATAATTCATGGATTTTTGAAGTAATTATTGTACTTCGTTAATATTTTACATACTTGCTATAGTGACATTTCTCTTTACTATTATTTTTAGCCCTAATAATTTAGTACATTTGAGTTTCTTCTTTAAAAGAACATTATAAGCTTCTCATGAGCTTAGTGATAATGGATTTTTTTGAGAGAGGTGTGGTGGGGGGGGATGGCAGTTCAGTGGATTTTTGGCAAAGGGATAAAATGTTTTGCTACCTTAAATAGTTTCATTGTTCTAGAAGTACCCTGTAGAATATGATCCAGCTTCCTAAAATAATTAAATAACTATCTAGAAGATAATCAAAAATCTTGTGATGTGAAATATCCAAATATTGACCTTGTCCATTTGTAAATCTTTGCCCTTTCTTTGCCAGTGTATTTCTTTCTCTGTTTGAAGACATTGGATTGATGGCTTTGCCAGCAACCTAAGCAGAAGGTCTTTAAAAATGAATCTTTGTAGTCCTGTATTTCTTCAAATCAAATCAAATGATCTAAGAGACTTGACAGGTTCACTTATTTACATCTGACCTGCCAAGTCTCTTATAAATCAGAACTGCAGTTTCTAATTTAGCTCCTGATGTACTGAAATATTAGTGGCTTTTTACATGTAAAATCAGAAATAATTTTACATCTTTTTATAGCCTTGAAGGAAATTAGCAAGTGAAAGCTGGATAGAAATACATTTTAATGGACCCTACCTCAGGAATGTATTTTCAGAGATCTGTAAAAAAATTTTAACTATGTTTTTATTCATTTTTAGGGCTACCTAGAACATTGACATAAGAAAAACACCCACAAACTTAAAATATTGTTTACATTTATGAAGACTGAATGCTTTAAAGTCACAAAGATATGGCTCCCATGAGAACCCTTAATTTTATTCGTTTCTTTGTTGTGCTGTAGCTCGCTTCTGGGGTTCTAGGGCTCTGAAGTAGAGTTTTTTGTTTTGTTTTGTTTTGTTTTGTTTTTTTCTTGGATAGAAGCTTGGGAAGCAGTGTTTGCCATCCTTTCAGAGTGCAATAGGCATCTGTAATTTTTCAGCCTCCCAGGGATACCTGTTGTAGCAGATTCATTCTGAGACCATCTCTCTCTGTACTTTGAGTTTGACACAATTAAAAATATTAGTATTCTCCCCTCTCTCCTCCATCAGCTTTTTTGGCTTTGTTTTTTTTTAAGCTAACACTTAAGTTTTGACCTTAATGGTTTTCAGCCCTTTTCTTTTGTAAATGCTGAGGATTCAAATAAGTACACAGGATATCTTTTGAAAATTACCTTAAAACTCAAACACATCGTTAAAGAAGGCATGTGAATCAAAATGGCTGAAATCATTATGGGAGCTCCCCCATGTTGTCTGTATCAGAGCAAACATTTTGAGGCACATACTATGTGCTGTACATTGTGTCAAGCACTTTAGATGAGTAGTTACGGCTTTAAACTTCACAACAATCATATGAGGTGAGTAATATCATTTATCCACATTTTACTGAGATGGAAACGGGGAACAAATGAGGTTAAGTAACTTGCCCAAGGTAAGAGAAATGATAGATTCGAGTCAGAGTTGAAAACTGGGCCCTATGTTTTAGAGCCCATAATTTAGCACACTAGATGTGATCTACTTGTGTTGCTCCCTTTTTCCTCTGTGTATAAGGACGTTCTCTTAGAAAAAAGTTATTCATTCTTCTTGGACCATTGACAGAGACCGAACTTAGAATGGAAATACTAATTAAATATTAAAACAAAATTTTAAAGAAAAGGTGCAAGTAGGAATGAAAGTAAACAGGCAATCAGGAAGAGAGAGGCAGAAATATTTCACTTATTTTATTTGGTGGTTCATCTTGGGTCCTTGGGGTGTATGTGGGTTGTGCTCGGCTAGAGGCAATGCACTTAACCACTACTACACCAGCACACTGAAGAAAGCATATTAAAAAGAAAGGACAAGGCAGAAAGGCACCATTTCTTATCCTTAACACTAATTCCCATCAAAAAAATGTCACTTGTAGCAAAGTTGATACTTTGTGTACACTGTTTTGTAATCGTCATTTAGTTTTTGACTAAAATGAAATAAAATTATATCCCCAACTATTGCACATCTTGTTGCAGTTTCTCTTTTCTTGGTGTAGAGCTGTGGCTTTGTGTCTTTGGTCTCCGGAGTCTGGAGAGTCTGTGATGTTAGCACAGGGGCTGCCTCAGCAGTCCCAGTCCGTTGTCATATCTTTCCTCAACAAAGCAACTGACTTTGTTTGTAATAAAGCATGGTGGGTTTCCCCACAAGATTTAGTCTGGAAAAAAGCATTCTATAGTTTAAAAAGTTTGAATATTGTTGATACTAAAAAACAGAGAATTTAGAGTTTAATGTATTTCCAAATCGATAAAGAAGTATTCTTCAAGCCTAAATATTACTTATGTGTTTTGAACTTGTAAGTTTGCATGGTAACATTGATTGGGTTGGGGTGAAACCAAGTGTTTTGCAAAAATCTAGAGTCTGGTTCACCTTTAGCAACTTACGTTAATCTTGAGGATTCACATCTGCCAAGTACAAGTCTTTCTGTTCCCACCCTCATTTCTTTTGCAGTTCCTCATGGCATAATGCAAAAAGAGCTTTCCATAAAACTCTGGGAAAGCAAGAAGGAGAGAAGATTGGCAGTGAACTGGAAATTGACATTCATTGTTAAGATTATTTTTTAAACAAAATTTTACTTTCTGCTTTACCAGGAAAATTACTAAATTCAGAATTATTTAGTGTGGTCTCCCTAAATCCTTTAAAATGCAGAGTGTTTTTAAGAATACTGGATCATATTTTCAAATGGAATGTGGTGGGGTCAGAGTATTCTGTAAGTATTTTAATAAAAAGAAAAATATTTTTTAAAAAAGGAAAATCATGTCATATAAATCTAAGACCCACAAACCCAGGAAGCCACTTGGCCTAGGTTTGGGGGCTAAACATAGTCCAAAAGAGGTCAGAAACTTTTTCATCCTGATATTTGTACCACATAGTAGACAGCTGTGTGGATTTTATTTCTTCCTCCTTTCATCTTGTTTATTTTTGCCTGCTCTGGCAAGCCCTGGTTTTCCACAGAATCTTATGTGATCTATTTTGGATTCATTTCTAACTTTAATATACCTGGCATAAGGATTCTTCTGAGTGAATTTTTGTCTAGTCCCAAGTTTCTTTAGATATATCCAACATTATTTTATTAAATTTCTTCTATATTCGAGATAATATGTGGAAGTTAGACTATGGTCCATGCCCCCAAAGAACTTAGCCTGGTGGGAAAAAAAGGCACATAAACAAGTACTTAGTGTTCGGTGTAGTGAAGACATCAGTAGAGCTGAACCAAAGAAACTGTGAAGACCCAGAAAAGGGGCTTCTCAACCCACTTTACTAAGGAAGGAGAGACTCCTTGATGGAAGGGTTCCTAAGGTGAGTCTTAAATAAAGGGTAGGTTAACACAAGTCAAGACTAGAAATGGGACACAACATAGCATATTATTGCTGTTGGAACAGCAAACAAAAGGCAGAGAATGAGGCACTGGTGTATTGTGAAGGAATTTTATAATGTCCTATTGAGGAGCTGGGACAGTAGGATGAGTAAGTAGTAGGGAGCCTCAGAAAAATAAATGACACTTGGGACTGTCATGATCGTATTGGCATTTTATGAGGCTAGTTTTGGCCACCCAATGGTTAGAGAATGGGATGAAATATGAACTGAGTTAGAGGCCAAATACCAAGTTGTCTGAGCAAAGCATGACAATGAACTGCAGCAGAGGATGGCAATGAGGAAAATCCCATACTTTTGAGAAAAATTTAGGAAGTAATAGCAGTAGGATTTGTGATTATCTGGATGATGGGGGCAGAGTATGGTATGAGACATAGGAGTCAATTTGACTCTTCAGGATGCCAGTATCTTCAATAATTAAATAAATAGTGAGTTAGTAACTGGGAGATAAACATTTTGGGAGGGTGGGTAGATTTAGTCATAATATATTTTTTCTATATAAGCATTGATTTTGTGGAATACATTTAAATTTCAGAAGGGACTGGTTAATACAATGAAAATGAAAGGCGTACCCTGGTGGCTTAGCAGTTAAGTTTGCTCCTCCAGCCATCACAACCTACATACATCTCAAGGAACTGAGTGCATGTCTTAGGGCTGGGGGAACTACTATGATTAACAACTAAATAAACAATAAATGTTTCTTCCTTCTATTTCTCTGCCTTCTGCCTGAACCTCTTCTTTAAAAAAAAAAAAAATTACAGAACTCAATGGGTGGTTTTAGTTTTTGCCGTCAAAGAAGTATTTTTAGATTAGTCCAGCCATGACTGCATTTTGAGCAAACTTCTCAGATTCTACGTGTGGGCTTCTCGCTTTGCTTCCAAAAGCTACTTTGACATTTTGCATTCATTTTTAAATAAAATTTTCTGTTTTCTTATTAGTGTCTGCTAGTTGTATCTTTGCCCTGCCAATAATTTATCATTCCCCCTCCCCTCTTCTTCTGGAACCACCTAGCTACCAGCCAACTGAACCCAGCCACCTGGTCTCTTCTAAATAATTTTTACCCTTGAAGCTTCAAAATGAGTCATAACAAAACTTACTCTGAAGCCCCTTTTTAGCTAATGAAACTCCAGCACTGGTCAATTGTATTTTAGTGCACTTAGCTAGTATGAATTTAATTACATTAAGATGTTTACAATCATAACCAAAATTATGTATGTGTATGTGTACACACACACGACTCTGTTCTTCTAGGGGAAGACGCCTGATGTCAACCTTGATTTCTTGCTTTTTTAATTCAAAGTCTAGGGATCCTACTCTCTCTATCTACAAAACAAATCCCAAATCTATCCAGTCCTCCTCATCTGTTGACCCAACCATTGTCATCTTGTTGCTGGATTTCTATATGTATGTGCACAATGACAGGGATCTTTGTTAGTTTTAGTCACAGAATGTTTCACAGAAGCCTAGAATAGTGCCTGGCACAGTAGGCACTGAGTTAAAATTTGTGTGATAAATGAATGAACCAGTCAATCAATGTCTTCTTACTGGACACACCAACATTTAGAAGGCAGGGTTTCATACTAAGAGCTACCATGTTAAGAGAACCAAAAATTATCCAAGGCATTTTAAATTCTATAGTAATTTGGTCGTATTTAACTTTTAAAATTAGCATTTTACTTCATAGATGTTACTGCTTTCTTATAACCAATTAAAATTAGTTTTGAAACGTTGCCATTTTAATGATGTTTTCCTTAAAATGGCCATAAATTTAGAAGAATACGTTAGGGGCGAGAGTACAATTCTCTGGAATTATTTTTCTAATAAGAATATATTCCATGGAAGCAGTAGAAGAAGAAAAAAAACCCCTTAGCTTGGCTTACTCTACCCTTTCAACAAGAACTTTTTAAGAAATTCTAATACTAGATCTAAAGAAACTATGAAAGAATAATAGGTAAAGCTAGTCTACTTTACTTTTCTCAATATACGTCTTACTAAAGAGGAAGAATATAAGCAAATAAATGGACTTATTTTGTCCTGAATTGTTCATGTTAATTGCTCTGTGGCCTAAATTTTTTGGATAACTGTCAATATTTCTCTACATGCTAGATACATTTGGAATTTTTCACCACTCTCCTCAGTTAAAATATCTAGCTTGTGCAACTTTCAGCTCTCTCCGGTTTGTGTGGGATCCTTTCCACCCCACTGCCATTCCCTGTCAGTAGGAATATTTAGCACTTACTTATTTATCTAATATTTAACTTTTTCTAATGCCAAAGATGTTCTCTCCCTACTCCCCTTCTCTCCTCCCCAAACCTCCGCATTCATTTCTACATCTTGGTCTGATCTGAGAGGCTTTTTTTTTTTTTTTTTTTTTTTGTCTTCCTAAAACTATCATGTTAGTCTTAAAATCATAACCAGAGCTTTAGTTTGCAAAATAGGACTTATGTTTTTCAGGTTGAGGTTTCTGTTTTCTATTCTGGTTCTAGATTATTTATTCTGCCCCTACACTTTAGAACATGAATAGAACATGCAAATACATTTCTCTAGCTGAACTGAATTTTCTAGATGGTTAGGAAATCACAGAATCATTCAGAGTCTAGAAGTGATTTGAGAACAACAGAAAATTCTAATGTTTAAATGTTTGTAGCAATTTTTCTCTAATCCAGGCTAAGATATACAGTCTTAATATAGTTGCATAATCAATCTATAAAATAAAATCAACTGGATGATCTCAGGGTCTGCTTTAAGGACCAAGAGTTGTCGTATCAACTGTGGTAGCACTTAGTCATAAGTATCTGAATGTTTTCACTCACCTTAGTAGAAAAGAGTAGATATTAGTGCTCATAGAATCACTACCAAAGAACAGCATAATACTCAGAAAAGCACAAAAGATTTATTTTAATAAATGGGGGGGTGAGAATTGCTAGTCCTATTTGTAATATCCAATATTGAATAGAATGTATTTGACTTAGAGTAGGAAATGTCTGCAGTAAAGGTATCAATGACTTTTAAGCAGATGTCAGCATGCCCTGTTGAGAAATTTGCAGCATTGTGCACAATGCACTTCTGCTCTATGTCCTTAGGTAAATATAAGGTCTCTGACTGAAATGACCTTTCAGACAATATTCCATTGTCACATGCCTGAGCTTGTATCTTAGAATAATTAGAAACTTTGACTTACACATCTTGGTATACAGTGTTTATGTTAATTATAAATGTCTGAAAGTTTCCTGAAACTTTTTTCTTCATAGTTTTTTGTTTTTTTGTTTTTTTGTTTTTTTATCAAAGACAGACTGGATTTTGGAAAGAGGGCCATGGGCTGTTTGTCCTAAGCCTTTGATTTTCAGTCTCTAATTGTTATACTGAAAATTAAAATCTGCTTTTCCAGATGCCCAGAACATGGTGATATACTTTATGTTCTTCATCTTGAATAATTATCTGCTTTGAGATACTGGATACTTTACTCCTTAAAAATATTTCACCCTATGGCATTTAACTGGAAATTATAAGACTGGCATAAGTATTTTATATCAGTTAAAATGTCTCCTTTCCTTTGAAATAAAATAGAACTTTAATTTTTTTAAAGATGCTATTTTCTCTCCAGTTCCTCATTAATTGATTTTCAGAAGTCAGTGAAGTCAAAATTCTCAGACTTATCTTCTAAGGACTGACCTACCTCTATTTCTATCCATAATTTCTCAGCCTTAGCTCTACTGATGCCATAGATAGCAGTAAATTTTTTTTTATAATTCTTTGTTGTGGCACTTTCTGTATATTTTAGGATATTGAGCAGTATCTCTGGACTCCGGTAGGCACCAATAACACCATCCCAGAATGACTATACCCCGAGGGACAGGATTGACAATTGCTCTTTTGGGAACTACTGTTCTAACCTCTCTGTAGTGCATGCTTTCAAACACTTCAGTGGGTACACAGCATTGCTTTTCTTGAAAACAATTCTTACCTATTCTGTTCATCATCATTTTTAATGGTCATAATCAGACTGTATTTTTCTTTTCAAGAGACCTAGAGAACAAGAATGTGAAAGCTTTCTGTGCTCACAGTCAGACTTGACCCTAATGCTTGAGAAACTCATGCAAGATATTTTGCTATTGAATCTTCCAGATTTATACAAGATTCTGATTGTATGTGTTTTAAAAATGAAAAGTATGACTGTTAATTAAGAATGATCACAGTTTAGAAAATGAGAAAGGAAAAATCTACGTTGAAATAAACATTTGTTAAGAGCTTTCCTCCAAGACTTGTTTAATAGATGTCTGAGCTTAAAGGACTCCAGTAATTCAAAGTTTTTGGTAAACGTTTGTAGAATTTGAGTGCAGGCTCTAGTCACTCCTGAAAAATAAAAATAAAAATGGATGAGTTTACTTTAAAAAAAAATAAAGGGGCAGGGGGCACAATTTAGAATCTCTCACAAGGAACCGTCTTCCATACTCTGGGTAAAGTGCTTCTGCATCCCTAGACCTTAGCTACACAGGAAGGATTGTCTTCAGCCTAAACAGAAATAAGAGCCTGGCCTGGAGATGAGCCTGCAAACACTATGAAAATATCCCCAGTCAGGTTCTGCAGATCTGGATGAAAGTTTGAGGGGGAAAGTGAATAGAAGTTAAGTGACTCATAGTGTTCAGACCTTTCTTACCGGTTCACTTTATCACCTAGCCCTTGGGGACCTAGCTTTAAACTACAGGGCACGTTCCCTTCTCTGTCAACTGAATGCTGCTATTCTCAGAAAAACAAAACAGATGTCAATGAGTACTCTTGCACCAGTCTGTGGATAAACTGTTCCTTTGTAGACTTTATGCCAGCATTCCTTTGGCTCCTGCTGCACACACACCCCCCCACACACACATACTTCTATAGGATCAAATGATGAAATATTATAGGAAATCAATGTGAAAAGACACAACATAGAAGAATGGCATTATAAATGTGAATATTACAATACATTTACCTCTATTCTCATAGCAAAAAAATATTAAAAGATTAGTCAGTAAAACATTCCATTTTATTTCACCAGTATGTATTTGCTGACTAGGTATTGAATTTGCACACCCAGTAAAAGAGCCGATATGTACTTATGGAGTAAATTAAGAGTTCTTCACAGAGTTCTGCTCTAGTATTACAGAAGTTGAAGAAATTTGGGAAGACGAAAGTAACGTTAGGACCTCAAAAAATATAATTTATAGAGTAGACAATAAATATAGACGTTCGTTACACTGAGCATTAGAACTAATTTAAAATAGGCAATCAAAAGGTAGTTTAAATTCGTGGATGATGGAGACTCTGGAGTATTATCTAATACTCAGTGTCTTTGGGTGAAATTTGGCCTACCTTTGCATGAGTCTTCTGAATCTCCTTTAAAATGATGTCTCTCTTTGACTGACTGAATTTTTCTTGTTCATTTTTCAGCAAATATTCATTGCATGCATACTGTGTATTAGACACTACAAACTGTCTCTCATCTTCCGTTTTTAGAGGGAGGATAGGGGTTGGGATTGGTGGTTCCTAATTCTTTTGTGTAGGTCAAAAGTTAGGTGTCTTTTAGAGCAAACAGAGTTGCATAGTGTTCTATAAGTTAGAGCAGAGGTTAGACATGCTTATGCTTAGTAAACACACCTGACAGCCAGATAGTTCTGTGTCTTAATCGCTCAATAATGGAAATGACAGATTTGGGGGAGAAGCATGAGAAATATAAAACACGTTCCCCCCTCCCTACTTGTTTACTAAATTTCTAAAACTGTGTTTAGGGACTAGAGGTCAGGAAGTCATGTTTTAAAACCATTTCTTGCCAATGAATCCTTTTGTAATTATCACTTAACACCATGCTGGCCCCTGCAGACCCAAGGGAGCTGGGAAGGGTGGAGACGTGGAAAGATAGTGAGTAGTTTTCAGTTCACAGATAATTATTGAGTGCCAGAAAAGTGTGCCTGGTATATGAGCTAAGTCATCTAGAGCAACCCTGCCCCTTCACTTCTGGGGCTCCCATCTAGTAAAGAAACTAGACCTTGGGCAAGAACATAGAAAACAACTGCCTACTCAACAGTGTTGCCTAGGGCTTTGGTCTTACAGTGCCCTGCAGAATCATGCTTTGTAGGCTGCCGACCCTGTTCTGTAAAGAAAAGGATGATTAAGGAAATCATAGGGCAGGGAGAAATGCCCAACTACGTTTTGGTAGAATATAATTATGGCATTCACCTTATGCTGCTAGTTAGTCTTCAAAAATATCACTTGAAGAGTCAAGAATTAAAATGAAACGTTTATATAATAAGAGAGCAAAAGATTGGGAAATAGACTCTCTCAGAAACATTTAAATATCTAGAAGTTCTTCAGCAATGGGTCATGTCAGCCAAAGATAGACGCTCTGTAGTTCAAAAGAGGAAGAACTTTTTAGCAAATTCATAAATAGCTTTTTCATGTGAACTGTAATCATTTCCTAGTTTGAAATGAGTTCCTTTTGTAAACTGATTACTAAGCAGAAGTGGCCTTTAAGTGTTGAAATGGAAATAATGTGGTGAGTTAAAGCCATACTTGCTGGATTCTTTGAAAAATGTGGGCATTCAAATAAAGAGGTATCGTATCAAGGATTGGATGTAAAATGAATGTCACTTGAAAAGCATTAAGTTAGTCATCAGATGATTCTATGCAAATTTGTAATTTGAGTTGTTTCTTTTCCCCTCTTTTTAGCTTGTCAAAATTCCCAAAAATGATCCCCCCAATGAAGTGCATACCTTTAACTTCTATTTGTCAAATGTGGGTAAAGACAATCCCCAAGGCAGCTTTGACTGCATCCGGCAAACATTGTCCAGGTAAGTACATTTCAAGGTATGCTGAAGGAAAAGTCATTTTTATTTAAAGAAGGTATTTTAAAATTAATAGAATGCATATTATATTCTATCCGTATTTATTGAATTGAATTACAGAACTCATTTATTAATGTGAGAAATATTGGGACCCTGCTGTGTGCTAGAAATTATAGTTGTCACTGTGGGATACAATCACAAAACTTTTAAGATTCTTGCTCTCAAAAGACTTTTAAGATACAGATTTCCCCTGTAAAATTTTGCTTGTGTGTTTAATTAAAGACAAGTTTAAGGGTAAAAACAATTGTTATTCACTGAATTTAAATAATATATACTCAAGACTCATACTTACAGGTAAAAGAGGAAAAAAATATCTATCGTGTATATCCCTTTCCTTCTTTCTGGCACAAGGCTTATTTTAGTTAGTTTTTTTTTTTTAATCTTTGTTCTGTAGCAGAATGGAAATTAAAAATGAACCCCAGTATAGCAGTCATTTCTGATTAAAAAAAAAAAAAATGAGGAAGATGAGAATACATACCCACACCCCAGGGTACCATGGAACCCTTATCTGCTTAGGTCCTCTGTAAACAATAAGCTACTGTTTCACTCTTCTTTGCTGTGGTTGTTTCTGATTAAAGAATGGGCCCCTTGAGTAGGGGGAGTGTGTTCTGCCTGTGGATAAAGACAAGGCCTTAGAGCCCCCAGCCTCCTGGGAGAACTCTTTTGACAGTGACCTGAAGTGCCCAAAGCACATCCATCCCTATCTGTCATTTACACAGTACTTGAAACTTGCTGTGTGTGGGAGAAGTAAGCTGTATTTCAAGCCAACATGGGAGGTTTAGATAGACAATGAGACACTAAAGTGAATTTGAAATTTCTCCTGTTTAAAGTGACTAACTACCTTTTTATTTTAATTTGCCATTTCCCCTTCTTATATTAATTAATTAATTTTGCCTCCTAAAAATTGCCTATACCCCAGATATATTTTTGTTATAAATTATAAATCGTGTTGTAGATTGAGAGAGCCACTGGCAACATGTGGTTATTTACATTTCAGTTGATAAAAATGTAATAAAATTATAAATTCACTTCTTTACTCACATGTTATGAGCTCAATTGCCACATGGTTAGTGGCTATCATAGTGGACAGCATAGACACTGGTGGACAGCCCAGGTTGAGAATGTTTTCACCATTGTAGGGAATTTTATTGGACAACATTGCTATAGATTACAGAATCATCACATGTAATGGTCCTTAGTTATTGTGGAGTTCAATCCCTTCACTTCATAGGTGGCTTATCCACAGTTACATAGCTGGTTAGTTAGTGCTGGGCTGAATAGAATAGAGTTCTCCTAACTCCCGATCTAGTGTCCTAACACACCACAGGTCATGCCAGTTTCTAATTGTGGTGCCAGCACCTGGTAATACCTGTTTTTAAATAATTATTTTATTATAAGGAGAACATTGACATCAAGTTAAACTATGTCCCACTAAGAATTTTATTCCCTCTTCAAAACCAGGTATGTTACCATAAATAATATGATTTCACACTTAATATCCTGTGTGTCTAGTACTATCTTGCTTGTTTGGAGAAAGGCTTAAGATAACTAAAAACTATGAACGCTGTGTCCTGGTGGCTCAGGTGCTAAACCCGAAGCTGGGGTGCAGAACAGCTTCCTTGTCTCCTCCACCCATTCCTCTCCTCCATTTTCTCTTAAAAAAAACCAAAACAACAAAAAAACTATAAATTGTGCAGCTAGAGAAAATAAACATTTCTTGTGGAAAATTAGGGCAAATACATTAATGTGATCCAAGTGTGTTTCATAAAAACACGATCCAAGTATAAAAGTGTGATCCAGAGTGCTTTATAAAATGTTGTGTTGTGATATAAATTCAAATTTGCCACTATGAAAATAAAAACACCAATTTTCAGTTTTCAGCTTGCCATCCAAACCTTTTCATAAAATCTGGATCCACCTTTTCTATGCAATTGGACATTTATTTTTCTCAAGAATCTCATCTCTCTTACAATTGTGCAAGCTCTTAAAGGGCAGGAGCTTTCTTACACCTTTTTCTAGTCTTAGAATGCTGACTGAGCTCAATCAGAATAGATGTATATTAAAAAAAGACATTAAATATTCCTTTTTAAAACTCCTTGAACTTAACTTTCTGAAATATAAAATGAAGGGAAGCCCAAAGACAAAATTACCTGTCAGAAAATCTGCCCATTCACAGACCTAGTGAAAATTCATACTTTGGAACTAGGAAAAAAAAAAAAAAAATACAAGAACATTTACATGCATATGTCAAAGTCATTAGACTTCACTCAGATGGAGAAGGTTGAATGAAGAATTCTAGCAAATACCTTATTGCCAGGAAGATTAAGCTCTATTTTTTTTTTTAATGTAAAGATCTGCTTCTTGACTTTGATTGGTAGAAATTGTAATTTTGTTGTTATTGGCAATAGGTTCATCTTATTTTTGCTATACAAAGTAAATAATTGGGGGAAATATTGAAATTCAGACTTCCTGCCACCAGACCTATACTCTACTGAAGGCTTTACTTCCTACTTTTCCTCTTCCATCCTGCTTCCTTTGCTTGTTAAATTCTCTTCTTCCTCCTTCCTCCATCCCCTCCTTCCACTTGTTTTTTTCTCATTTATACATGTGCAGGTTGTCTATTTAGAAGGAAAGTAAAGAACAAAAACAACTTCTTTTGCACTCACTTCTGGCCCCCAGGTCTCCCTGCAGTCTGCAGGATTCCACTGAAGCTGCTGCCCCAGAGGATTTTAACTTCCTTGCCCCTGCATCTAGTGGATGCTTATCGGTTTCTTACTATTCTAGACTTCTGCATTTCACGCTGTTGACTGTTCTGATTCTTGAAACATTCTATTGCAGTGTCATGGAAGCCACTGGAATTCCCTCTACTTCTTTGTGCCTTTCAGTCTCCTGCTATCTTTTTTCCTTTCTACTTGTTTTAAATATTAATCATGTTCAAAGTTGGTTTCCCCCAGGACCTCTCCTCTTTTCCTTCAAAGTCACCATGACCAACACTGAACTAATTTTCTCTCTTCCAACTCTACCCCATTGTCTCAGTGAACAACAACTCCACACACCTAGTTACCTGAGTATGAATTTTAACTTCTCCATCTCTCTCTTAACCTAGGGCTACCTAAGAAACTTGTCAATTCTGGTTCCTCACTATCTCTGGAATCTTTATACTATTCTGCATTCACACTGCCCTACACTGGTTGCAGCTATTACTTCTTTACTACAGTCCTTCAATTTTATGTCCCCCTTCCTCCCAATCTGTTCTCTATGCAAATTGATCTTTCTACAATACAAATGAGGTATCTGTGTATCCATATCTACCCACCCCATTTTCAGTTTTTCTTAGGATAAACTTCCAAAGTCTCCAAAGTTCTATGTGATGGACTTCTCTTTATCTTCATTTCTAATTGTCTCTTCCAACTCTGGCCAGACTGAAACCTTCCTCCTTGTTCCCCTGGACTGGTTATCCTCCTAGAGCATTTGTGTACTTCCCCCTTATCTAGTCCTTCTAGATCAGCTCAGGCATCACTTTCTCCAGGAGTCCTTTGCCTCACCCACAAATCCAGGTGAAGTACTCTTAAGAGGATCCCTGCTCCCTGCCATTTGTATCAGTCATCATTTCCAGTTTGCTTATTCTTGTCATCCATTAGACAGGCAGCTCCTCGAAGGAGGACCATATCCTTGTTATAGCCTGTGTACCTCACACATTGCCTGGCATGCAGTGCCTGCCTAATACGTATTTATGAGGCGAATGAACTGATTTTTTAAAATAGCATTTGTATAGACAGTTATTAAGCAGTTTACAAAAATCTATCAACCATTATTTCTTCGTATCCTAACAAAGCTATTTTCGATTGTTTGGAAATAACACTATCAGAGCTGCTGTGGTATTTTCGTTACTTTTATATTATAGTCTATTTTTTCAGGCCATAGTAATTAACGTTTTAAATACCAGTATAACCATTATTACCATGATCCCCTAATAGCAGCATAATACTTTGAAATAGAGCTGTCTTCTGGGCCAATGTTAATATTCATGATTGTTTAAATAAGTCTTTTTTTTTTTTTTCCTACTGTCAAAATGCTGGTCTCTTGGCTAGCATTTTCCCACTGTTTGCTATATCAGTAGGTCATCTTGTATAGTAACTTAACGAAGTGGCACACAGAATTTGTACAAAATTTTAGAATCTTTGGGTTAATAGTAACAAAGTAGACACTAATATTTGGCAGTATTTTAGCTTTAAAATGAATATCTTCTTAAGAATTAAAAGAATTATAGTGGGTCTGTTTCATCTAGTTACTTCTAACTTACACATATTATAGTTCCATTGTAGTAAACAGTTGACACTTCTCATAACAGTAATAGATAATTCTTGAAAATAACTATTAAACAAAAGTAGAACTATAGTACCCAAGTCTCTGGGTTTCACTCCAAATACTGACTTTTTCAAAATTTCATGGATTTGATCTCTAAGACTCATTTTCACCCATTAAAATATTAAAGAAAATGTGATAGTAAATGAAGAGGAACTTAAATATTTTAAATAATCTTTAAATTTAAAAATTACTAGTATGAGTTATTTTAGGATACAAAGTTATTATTTGGGCTGCTTATTTTAGAATTATACCATTCTTGCTTTTATTGTGCAAAATGAGGGACATCTCTAACAAAGCCACCATCTTACTTAATAGCTCTGGAGCCTCCCAGCTCAATTGCCTGGGATTTATACAAGATAAAATTACAGTGTGTGCAACAAACGACTCGTATCAGATGACACGAGAAAGAATGACACAGGCAGAAGAGGAATCCCGCAACCGAAGCACAAAAGTTATCAAACCTGGTGGACCATATGTAGGTTTGTATAGAAATCTTTCTTCCTTCTTGCTGATTGATCGGAATAATTCAAGATCCTTATAGGTAAATATTGGTAATATTAACTTAATGAAAACACAGAAATTAGTTTTCAGAACAATGAAAAAAGGAAATTAGTTTTCAAAACATTTTAAATAACGTCGTCAAAAGTCATTTGTTCTCTTCATTTACTCTGCTGGTAAACTGAACAGATTGAAAAGTTTAGTGCACCCTGGTGGCTCAGACAGCTCTTGTGGCTAAGGTATAGGCCTTGCAAAAAACCTAGGGTCCTGAGTTTGAGACCTGGGGCCAGGGAGGAAATAAAGAAAAAGAAAAGTTGTACTTCTTTTACAAATTCTGAATTCTTTGTTCACTATTTGTTATTCTTTTATTATACTGTGGTCTGGTCCAGTTATTTTACTATGTGAGATTGTAACAGTGGAAGTATTTATCACTAGATGTAATTTCAATGATGGAAGGTATTATTCTTTCATTCTAGGATTATTTTTACAGTAAAATCTATTAGTAGAATTTATGAATTGAACACCTCAGTGTTGCTAGTTTTGTTTACATTTTCAGAGGACCTTTGTAAAACAAGCATTTTTTATTACAAAAGTATAAAATGTGCTCATAGCAGAACTTTAGGGCACCTCAGCTGTAATGTCGTTTATGGATCATCTCTCCATTAAGAGCCTGTCCCGCCTCCATCATCTTTATCATCGACTCACGCAAATACCCATCAGATTGAAGGACAGTAGGACCAGACTAGTAACCAGACTCTCCTTCATGAGCAGTGATCTTAACAATTTTAAAGAATCGATTCACAATGTCTGTTAACAGTAGTAGAGAGAATTAGCGAGAGTGAGGATGAGCTCATTGAGACTTTGGTCAGTTTAGTAATGCAACTCACTGGTAGTAAATGATGAAAGAATATTAATTTAGAAATGCCAATGTTCACAAAAAGTCTCTTGAAGAACCAGATTCCTTAGTCAACATCTTTTCTTGGTTTGGTGTAATTCTTCTTCTGTATTTCTCATTACTGGACCCAGCTACAATACTTTCAGCTTTCAGAAACTCTACTAGCATCTTTAATAAGTTATTTCTTTGGAACAAAGCCAGGCTCTTGGGACTCGATGCTTAGCTTAGATACATTTAGTTTGGTTTAACAACAATTCCTGGCTTCCCCAGGTATTTGTACCCATGGGACCCAGTTCCCTGCCTAGTAAGTTACCAACAATGAGATTTTTAACCTTCCCTTTCTGCTGAGTGAGGTAACAACTTCCGACCTCCTTACCCTCACAAGTAAATTAACTTTCTTGGCTCATAGGCTGAATTTCAAATTGTTTGTAAAACAGGCAGGAACTGCTACAGTTAAATTTAAATATGAACTATGGGTTTGCTGTCCCTGTTGCTTTGAAAGCAATTTTTAAAATCTCTGTCCAATGCCACCATTTTATAAATGGGCAAATTGGTGTGTTTGATAAAGCTATAGAGGACTCAAGCCATCAAAGTGATTTTTTTTCCCTCCCAATATAACTAGTCAAAAACCTTCACCTTGATTAACTCCAGAGTTTGATAAGCAGTGATGATTATTATACTTTTCCATTAAATTATCCTTGGGTAACCCCTATGTTCATGTGTGTTTACTTGTTTTGATAGGGTCAGAGTCAGTTCATTTGTATCAGGTACAGCTTATACAACAAACCTTTCAACATGCACAGTCCCAGAGACAATACACTCCCTAATGGTCCTGGGAATTCTGGAACTTACAAGGTTTCTTATAGGCACTACAAAGAAGTTGTATACATTTGGGGGAGCAGGCATGACCTCACAAAATTTGAGGTTATCTATGTTTAAATATGAATCAAATTACATCTACACCATTCTATGCATTGTTGGCCGCCCTCTGCACGCTTAGGTTCCCTTGGCCAAGCCCTGAAGGGATCTCTGCCAGCCCAGGTGCTCTGTTTAGCCTTGTCCTCTGTGCTGTGTCCTGGCCACTGATGATCACAACACAGTGTTCTTTTCTGGTCTTAAATCTTGTCATTAACCTCCTCAGCTTTTTATTCTCAAGGTCAAATAACCCAGCTGCTTTTAACGTTTCTTAATATGGCCTGTATTCCAGCCCTTTAATTATTTTTATTGCTCTCCTCTGGACTGCCTCCCAATTCTTCACCTTAGAATTCAGAATTGGACATGCTACTCTTAAGAAAATTCCTATCATTTCTTGAATACAGGGGAACAGAAGACTAATGTCCCGGTTGACTTCTGTTTTTACTGTTCTTTGTTATGGCATATTTTGATTTTTTCTTTTAACCTTATCCCCTATCTGTCCTTTACCATATTTCTTTCCTTCTAGGCAGTCCATTTTGCATCTTCCTGCCTTTATCAGCATCTCAAAACTGTCTGATTCATTCAATTCTTTAAGATACTAGTAAAGCACCTTTCAGTATGAACATAACCCAGCACTGATTAAGTTCATAAGGTCCCCATTAGCAATTTACAAATACTCATCTAAATCTCAGTCACCCTGTGAAGGAGATTATGATTACCTCTCTATTTGACATTATCAAATTGTTAGCTCATAACTGACTACATCATATGAAATTATGCCAAAAGTTCACCTATGTCAGCATAGAGTCAGGTTCCTTTCAACAGTGTTAGCATGGGCGAAGAACATGGAGAAAATGCTGGTTCCACTGTGGTATTGTGCTGGCATAGTGCCAGGCCAGGCCTCTGACAGCTGAATTTAGGGCACAAACCCATTTTAAGAGGATAAAGACTGCTCCCTGGGGTCAGCTGGCCTAGTCATCCAACATTGCAAACTTCTTTTAATGTTCTCATAGACTAAAAAACCCAGACTATTTTGCCTAGAAGGAATAGGAGAGGCTTTAAGCTAGAAAAATTAATATTTTTTCAGTAATATTTCCATGTCTAGTCATGGCATTTATTTATCTGTAGCAAGTACTTTTGTAGGGTTATAATCCTTCCCCTTTGTTAACAAAAAAAAAAATCTGTTTGCATTCACTGTTATCTTAAGTCCACTCACTGATTCCTACTGACTACTACTAATTACAGTATAATTTTTCAGACATGCTAATATTTATTTAGACATGCAAAATAACCCAACTGATCTACTGTTGAGGATTTTGTTTCTGATTTTCCCACCTTCACCCTCTAATCTCCCTATTTTTGATGAGTTAGTACATGTTTGACCTTGAATAAAATAATATAACATCTGCGGACCTTGTTTTTTTCATATATTAAATATGGACTGTTTGAAGTAGGTAACATCCGAGACATCTCTCTTTAATTCTAAGTTTGTAAATACTATGTTATATATATTTTGATGGTAAATCTTTTGAAAAAAATTCACAAAAGCCATAGAGATAGATTTCCGTTGCAACAGATTATGTATTGCACCGTGACAGTCATACCATCATCAAAGTCCTGCCAGTGTTTTAAAGCTTTGGGTCAGTGTTGCCAGGACTTCTGGTCAAGTTCACAGAACAGAAGAACAACTGCAGAAGGCACTGCAGTTCTTACACTTTCTTACACACCTTCCTTTCAGATTGTTTACTCGGAGTCATTAGACAAAGGGATAAATGCTTTTACCATTTCATCGTAAATGGAAAAGCTAGAAGTGGACTCCTTGTTATGAAACCATTCAAATATAGTCCCAGGTTACCCAACCCTGTCGGACCCACTGCTTCTGTTTATATAAAGAGCCCAGGGAATTGATTAACAGTTGGGTCTGGAAAGAGAATTAGGTTCTCCCAGAGGCTTTATTAAAAGGACTTTTCTGAGGCAAATGTGAAAAATAAAAATAAAGCCTTTCTTTTTTACCCAGTTTAAACCTGATGTTTTCCTCTTTTGCCCTTTTACTTTTTCTTTAATTTCTCAATTATTTTGTCTCCTTTCAGCATTAATGTTTACTTCATCAGTTGCCTACCTTACCTTAAGCCAGAGGATTGCTGTCTGGTTGAATAGGCATGAAAGTGATAAGGAGGCACTGAGCTAGTGATTGAATGTAACTCGGTGACCCTGCGTGATTGTATTGTTCTGTCAGCATTTGAAAGAAATTAGTTGCCCCAGAACTGGTTATTTAAAAGAAAAAGCAAAGTGCATTTAGTTTATTGAGGGGTAAGAGATATCATAAAATGATGACTTTAGTAATAAGCCCTAACTAAGACTAGATTCCAGTTTTTTATCAAGCATCATATTTCACCCCTCTTAAAAGCAAAATGACCTACCTCCCTTATTTGTCTGCCCTGTGGCTACTTTAGGAGAGGTAAAACAAGAGTCCTTGCCTTGGGACTCTCCTAAGAGTAGGATTGGAGGTAGGTCAGAGGTTCAGAAGAGGTAGGGCACTGGAACACAGTGTCACTTTTATTTTTATTTTTATTTTTATTTGCCTTCCTCAATGGCTTGAGTTCATTCTAAATGATCAGTCAATTGGTGTGTGAGAGCTTAGCTAAAAGAGACATTTTTGGCCCATCCCCCTCCCTAGTGGGGTTTAGTGAGGGAAGATTCCAGTTAGCTTGGTTTGGGGAAGCATAAGTTAAACAGGTTTCAAAGAGGAGGGAATCTAGAATTTTTAGCATTTTTTAAACTTTTGTAACCTGACCTTAGTTTTCCCCCCACAAATTCTTGTTAAAATTTCAAAGAATAGTACTGCTTATTAATATTAATACAACTGAGAAATGGTAGATAGGAAGGTTTTCATTTGCATGTTGGAAATTTCAGTATGGCTTTAGGCTCTGTCTGCCTTGCACTGTGGGAAAACACAGGTCACATTGATTTTGGCTCCTCGGCTGTCTGCATGCTGTCTTGCTCTTCTTTCTTGTTCTCTTACTGCTAATTCACTTTGACACTTTGCTAGTCATCAAATACTGTTTCACAATCTGCTGATGGATGAAGCAGCCATGACCCTGCCCACAGGGAGCTAGAAACATAGTATGAAACGAAGGCATAAACATTAGGCATTTGTTCATAAAACCTTTCCCTCAAAGAAGTTTTAAGTAGGTATACTTGGGTATTAGTCATAGAACCATCCAAATGCTATGTGAGCACTTTACTATTTGAGCTTTTATCCCATTGAAGCCTCAGTTTTCTTGTCTGTGCACTGGTTGCTGTGAGACTTGATGTGTGTAAAGCTCTTAGCACAGTGACCCTACACACACATAATTGGTGCATGCTGAACATTAGTTCCTTGTCCATTCAGCATTGATCTAGCTGTCTCTAGATTAAGGGAAATACATATATCATTTATACACCTCCAAGATTCTAATCATATCTTAATTTAATGACCTTTTTTAAATCATTGAGCAGTGACCTTTTAATGTTTTTTTCTTATGCAATATTTTAATTTGATATTTGCAAATGGCTATATTCAAATAGTAAATAGAGGAGCCAATGAGATTATTCATCCTTTCTCCACTCTAGGTAAGATGGTGTCAAACAAAACCTCGGGCTAGATCTCTGGAGTCCAGAATTTGAACAAAATTATCATTCAGTAAAGCTCCTGTCCCCCTGAGCTGTTTTCCTCCTAGACTAGAAGATGTAGAGACTACTTCTATTACCCATGTTTCTAGTTGCTAGTCTTGTCCCTAATGCAGTTGCCCCACGTTGTATGTTTTACCACTTCTCCCTCTTTAACCAGAGGGTATATAGAGTTGGGAATTTGTAATATAGACTGTAACATTCCACCACAGAAATCTAAAATGGACATCTTGCACCGTTTCATTTTAGTTTCTATTCAGTAAGGAATGATTACCAGTTGTTTTCAGTGGCCAGCCATTGAGAGCTTCAAATATCATCCACATTGTATCCAGGTCACTTAAGCCCACAGTATTTTCTAGAAGTAACCACTTTCTAAATACCTATCCCTGTGTTACCTCTAAGCAGAGAGTAGGTTAATTACATGATTGGCACTGACCTGTGCAGAAGTGATGTAAAGGTCTCATTTTTACCATTTTTCATTCTTCTGACTGACCTGTATAATATCAATACCACAGAGAAGAGATCTACTCTGCTTGTCTGGACCTCTGAGATTGCTTTGTTGATTGATTGGTTTTGTTTTTGCTCTTTAACTCTTAAAATTTGTATGGCCTAATGGAAAAGAATTTCACTAGTGGATGCCCTTTTGAATGTTAGCCCCAAATTATACCTGACTCCTTATTGTGTCTCTTGAATCAGTGAAATTATTAAAGTAAATGGCTTCACTCAACCAAAAGTATATTCCTTGCATTTCACATACTTGCAGTATTCACATTTAACAAAGAAATGACATAGAATATATGTATATCCCAGTTTGGTTAAAAAGCACAGGTGAGCAAGAAGATCATTTTATTTCCATTTAACATCAAATACCTACAACATTAAAATTTCCAATTTGTTGCTATGTGTCACTAGTTATCTATGTGTAGCTAAGTAGCTAAAATACTTATATAATACATATTTATTCAATAAATTATTCCATCAAAAATTCCTAAGTCATATTGTGGACATTTATTCAGAAAGCTTTCTGTTTCCATATCCTTTAAAGTAAAAACTGAAATAAAATGGCCTTTATTCCCTCCAGAGATGAAAAGGTATAGAAACTGAGATGCCCATTATATTATTACCCGCAGACGTATAACAATGTCTTTTTCCATTGGATTTAGGGAAAAGAGTGCAAATTCGGAAAGCACCTCAAGCTGTTTCAGATGCAGTGCCCGAAAGGAAAAGGTCAACCCCCATGAACCCTGCAAATACGATTCGCAAGACTCTTGGCAGCAGCAGTGTTTCTCAGCGACCATATAGGGACAGGGTGATTCATTTACTGGCACTGAAGGCCTACAAGAAACCTGAGCTGCTGGCACGACTGCAGAAAGATGGTGTCAACCAAAAAGACAAGAACTCCCTGGGAGCAATTCTGCAACAGGTGAGGACAGCTGGACTTCTCCTTGTTTATCTTTTTGCACTTACCTCTTGTTGAGTTCATTTAATTAGCCTTCTTGTTATTATTACTATTGATGTAGAGAAAATTAAGGATTATTTTCATCAATGGAATTCTAACTCCTACAAATTAAGTTAATCATCTTTCCTTAAGCATTTAATGAAGAACTTACCGAAATGTGGGCATTGATATACTAGGATTTCTGAATTGTTAATACAAATATTAACATTCAAAGTCATTATCTTCATTTGGATTAAACAGACTTTGCCCTGAAATTTTATTATTTAATAATTTTAATACTTTTTTTAAGTAAATAAGAAGTTTCTATTGTGTGTTTTCAGTGTAGAATTCTCTAAATTGCCATAATTTTTATTGATTTATATAAGTAAAATTTTGTCATGTATTTTATCAATCTTTGGTTGGTATAGACTAGACTATTTTTACTGACAAAGTAGTTTAGAATGTGGTTTGCCTTGCATACTCTTTGCTGCCTGTATTACTTGGCTTTTTTCAACCATTGGGTGTGTTAAGATCAGTCATCTCTCTTTATTAAAGGTTATGAATATATAAAGTATTAGCTCTGATCAGTTACTGTATAATCACAAGCTTTAAGTATAAAAGCAGGTCATTAATTTTGCTAACGTCATTGGTTTGTCGCTCTGTAACTTTGTGTGTTTTTCATACTGACTGAGTCATAAATGTTGATTAGCATTCATATCTACCATAAATGATACGTCTTCTGTTTTATTTTTTATTTGTTTTCTAAATCCATTTATATTTCCAAAGTTATTCTAAATTTTATCACTTAAAAATACCTACAGGTTTTTATCTGCTATTCAGAGAATAACACTTTTAAGTTCGTTTTTTCCATCTATTCTCTTGTAACCTTCAGTACTTGATGCTACATGTTATGAAAGAGTAAAACCATAATGTCTGGTTCTGTGTTAACAATTCTCCAAGTTATTTTGGGCAGTCTCAAATATCTTGTAGGAACACTTTTTGGAAATAATTTAAATCTATATGTCATAGTGCTTTTAAGAGCTTATAAGACAGGATGAAAGAATGAATGGGGATGAGGGAGTGTGTGTGGGTTCAGTTTTCTATTCAAGGAAGGTTATGAATCACACAATATTTGGTGACTTCACCAGAAAGGTTCTAAGTTAAGTCCTAAGTTAAAGAATGAGTGGAAAGTGATGGCAGAGCCAGTTCTCATAGGCTACTATTGACAGATGTATATGTGTATAGACATATGTAATTTTTTATGTAGGTATATGTAACTCCTGAGCAAGTGGGACAGGATCATTAGTGTTGAATATTTGATAGGTGGACTCTAGAGCGTAGTCTCATCCTTGATGTATTTTAGACTCCTCTGGGGAACTTTTAAACAATACCAACACCTGCAGAGATGGGGAGGTTTGGGAAATGAACAAGTGTTTGGGGCAGGTAGTTACATATAAGGGTTTGGTGTTCAGAGGACAGTTGGAGCTGGTGTTATAAATTGGGAAATAGCAGCATGTAGACTGGATATTGAAAACATAAGCGCTGAGTGAAATAATCTTAGGTGGAGATGAGAATAATGAAGAAAACAAGGCAGAAGACAAAGTCCTGAACACTGCCGCATATAAAGGAGTGAGCAAAAGAGACTTTAAGGAAAAAAAAATTCCTGAGGGAGGAGGAGGAAACTAGGAAAAGCTTATTGAAAAAGCCTAGGGAAGGAGTGGGTGTTGTATGTGTAGTGCCAGTGATAATGGGAATCTAAAGATTGTTGTCTTCATTCCACTTTGAGAAATTTGGTTGTCATATTATTTGCGAATTTGAGTTTTAAGCTGAGCTGTAAGAAAAGTATAACCTACCATAATATATTTGGTGTAGTACTTTATTTGAAAAGACACAGAAAGACGTTACTAAAAGTACCATTCCAGGAGGCAATGACTGGAAGAATATCTTCCTGCTAACTTTAAAAAGTACTGTTGACTTGTCACCTGAACTTACGTATTTCTATTCTTAATGGAATTTGGGCATGGGCACTCTAGGAATTGTAGTTAAAGATAAGAAAAGATTATAATGGGAATAAACTGACTGACTAATAACTAGTAATTTGGGGCTATCTAGTTTAGGTTTCCATTTATTAATTTTGGGGAATTTTAATCTTTGAAGAAGTGGCTCATCAGGAGAACTGGCAAATGCAAGGAAGAAGCTTGGCTACCCAAGAAACTGATAAAGTTTCAGAATTGATACAATTTTTGGAGATAATTTCTGTTGATTACTGCAGGGGAATTCTCTAGCCTAACATTTGTGTACATTTGGCTTCTACCCCATACAAGTGGTCAAGGATTTTTATTGTGATTCAAAAGTAATGGAGTTACTAATAAGACTAAATAATGAAGTTGGTAATTTGGGTTCCTTTGACTAGAAAAAAATGATTAAAAACATCTTTATCCACTTTTTTCCTGATGTTTGTTTACTATTTGATTAGAATTATAACATGCAGGGAAAAAATATTTAGCTATGTATACAAAGTTCTGATTCCTCAGATGGAGTCGAATAGTATTTCTTGAGAGCTCATATATGCAAAATAAGCCGTCTCTTTGGGACCTATTGTTATAATTCTTTTTAGTATTAATCCCAAACTTTGCCTGTTTTAAAACAGGTTAGAAAATAGCAAAGATTATCTAATGCTCTGTTTTCATACCATGTTGTTAGGTAGCCAATCTGAATTCTAAGGACCTCTCATATACCTTAAAGGATTATGTTTTTAAAGAGCTTCAAAGAGACTGGCCTGGATACAATGAAGTAGACAGACGGTTATTAGAGTCAATGCTCTCTAGGTAAGCTTTTTTTTTTTTCCTCCTTTTTCTTCAAAAATTATGCAAATAAATTATTTTAGTCATTGTTATTTTGGTGTTGTGAAAAAAGAGAAGCAAAAAAGACTTTCTGTCATGAACATTTTTAAATTATCTACATAATTGGAACATGCGTGTCATTTTACAGAAAACTAAATCCATCTCAGAATGCTGCCAGCACCAGCCATTCAGAATCTCCTGTGTGTTCTAGTAGAGACTCTGCATCTTCTCAGGTATTTCATAAACTCATATAATCACAGACCTGAATCACAGACATTAGAGGTCATCCAGTTCAGGTCCTTTAATTTATAACTAAGAGAAATGAGACTAAGAGAAGCTACACAGTTTGCCTGCCCCAAATCACAAAAGCTAGTTCATGGCAGAGTTTGGTTTAGAATTCAGGTCACGGCTCCCAGCCCAGAACTCTTTTCCACTACACAGGATGCTTGTCAAAGTACTTAATGTCTACTTTGCTTTTCCATGTTTTTTTCCATGTTTCATTTGTTATAAGATTATGTACTTTTCCATTTGGTCACTAACTAGAAGACTTACCCAGTCTCATAACCAATCTCAGATTATATAGAAGTTTGCAGATATTTAATTTTATCTGAAACACATTCTAGAAAAAATATTATTGGGGAAATTATTTTTATAATAAGCAAATAAAAATTCTGCCATTTTCATACATGTTTTTTTAAAGCACTTTTTTCTTTAAACCCTTGGCCCTGGGTCTTGAACCCAGGTTTGTAGGCTTTACATGGCCTACACTTCAGCTGCCTTAGCTACCTAGCCACATAAATATCCCAGAGCACTTTTTAATTAGATGCCAGTCAGACTCCATTCCAAGTTAGCATTTTCCCCAAAAGGAATCAGTGCATCTTGGAAAAAGTGGACAATCCTGGGCTATGTTAGAGTTCTGGTTTGCCTGGTTCTCAGTGTACATGGCCAGCCTTGAACCCTCTGAGTTGCCTAGTTCTTTGGCACTGACAGCAAAGCAAACTTCTCCAGCGCAGTGCTGCTAACAGAGTGCTCTTCTCTCTGGACTTTCTCCCCAAAGATTAGGGAACTGGGACAGATGTGTGGAGAGCAGGAAGCATACCCTGGGCCGAAAGTTATTCACACAGCAGAAAATGTTAGAGACTTATTGTGAGGAACAGAAAGAAGCAAAATAAAAGCAATTCTGCCCTTGTATATACATTTCCCACAGAAGCCTCACTTCTAATGCCAACTAATGTGAAGCTACTCATACTCTGATCTAATTACACACTGGATGCCAAATCAATGTCACTAAATTGAGAACAGGATAAATTAATGGATGATTAACTTTAAGTTTCCCTCAAATTGAACTATAAGCCAGTAATTACATTGGATGTATGCTTTGTACTTTTCAACTGTCTGAATTTCCTTTTTAATTTAAATACTATTGTTGTTGTTGAACTTTAGCATGATTTAAAATTTTTAGAAATAAGTAATTCCATTTCATTTTTATACAACAATTATTAAGACATATCTTCTAGTCCAGTAAATAGATAATATTTAAAGGGGGCGAAATTGACTAGCGTTTCAACAACTATGGAGATACTTAACAAAATTATTCTGAAATGCTGACTGTTACCAGTTTTAGACAATTGAAATAATAAATGACTGCTAAAGTAGTCATAACAGTCATTTTTGCACTTTAGAACAGAGTTTTATTGCCCTTTACCTAGCCTTGCTAGTTCTCACAAATTTAAAATGGTATGAACTGCTTCTTCCTCTAGCTTAGTACAACTAGGTCAGCAATGGCCAGCAGAGGAAGGAGGCCCACCTCTATCTAATAATCCACATAAATTGGCATACTCTCTCAAGGCATTTAGGATGCGGCTGTGCAATCTGTAAGAAAGAATTAAGTATTCCAAGAAACATATTTGCCAGATTCTGCACTTTTACATTGGACATGAAAAGTTGTTTTCACTTTTGTTTTTGTGGTTTGTTTGCTTTTGCTTAAGCTTGGAGAAAGGTTAATACAACCCTGGTGATAAAGTATGAATAAAGCTACTTAGTTGTTCATTGACTAACAAGTTACATGTGTATTGAGTTTTAGTGCAAACTGGCTCATTTTTTTTTTCTGTTTTCCCCCCCCACCAGAAACGGCTTTTAGATTCAGATTTCATTGATCCTTTAATGAATAAAAAAGCTCGAATATCTCACCTGACAAATAGAGTGCCGCCAACGTTAAATGGTCATTTGAATCTCACCAGTGAAAAATCAGCTGCAGGTCTCCCTCTGCCCTCTGCAGCAGCTGCCATCCCTGCCCCTCCACCACTGCCTTCAACCCATCTGCCTGTCTCCAATCCTCCTCAGACTGTAAATTCTAACTCCAATTCTCCTAGCACTCCAGAAGGCCGGGGGACTCAAGACTTACCTGTTGACAGTTTTAGTCAAAATAGTAGCATCTACGAGGACCAGCAAGACAAATATACCTCTAGGACTTCTCTGGAAACATTACCCCCTGGTTCAGTTCTACTAAAGTGTCCAAAACCTATGGAAGAAAACCATTCAACATCTCACAAAAAGTCCAAAAAGAAATCTAAAAAACACAAGGAAAAGGACCAAATAAAAAAGCATGCCATTGAGACAGTTGAGGAAAAGGAAGAGGACCTTGAAAGAGAAGAGGAAATTGCCAAGCTGAACAACTCCAGTCCAGATTCCAATGAAGGTATTTTACATTTATAAAAACTGCTGTGAGATTATGCTGTTTATAATTAGTAATGCTCTTTTTTTGTATGACCTGTTATTAGTTAGTTATTAGTTATTAGTGTTAGTGTTATGCTTTTGAGCAGATTTATTCTTACATCTTATAGCTGTCTTTTTGGTTTCTTTTTAATCAACTATTAAACATGGTTTCTGTGTTTTTTTAATAAAACAGTGACATTTAAAAATAACCCTGTCATCCTCCAGTAATCCCCTTTTAGAAGGTGGACTTGTTGCTCTATTCCATAATTGTCATGGTGTTGTGCAGCCCCAGCATGACCTGTCATAGGCTATTCTTGAACTTATTTTTATCAGACACATAATTATCAATAAAAATATTTTTTCCTTCTTTGCCAAAGAAGCAGGGTCACCCTGCTTTAATTAATATTAGCATAAAGGAAATGTCAAATTCTTTATAAAACAGGCAAGGTAAAACTAAATTTGCAGATCTGTAATATCGTTTTCATTCAGAGTGAAAGCAGTTTGTCTTTTCAAGATTTGTATTATGACAGAGCTTAAGAATTTTGTTTTCAATTCTGAGAACCCTGTTTTAGTAAATTAATGTCAAATGGTAGTATTAGTAAAACTTAACTTTCCAAATTTTCAGTTTTAGAAGCCCAAAATTTAGAGACTCAAAGAAGCTTAAAATAATGTTTTGCTGCTAAATGAAAGCTAATCTGTAGAAAGTCTGCCTACCTGAAATGTAGTGACCTTTATTTAAAATCTGTTATTGACCTCTAAAGCTTAATATCTTACATGCCACATATAGAAGTTCATCACTTATTCCCATTGTTGCTCATTTTAAATTCAGCATAACAAGGCAAAATTCCTCAGGAAAATACAACTTTAGAAAAGTTACTTTAATGAAAGGAGAGCTTTCTGCATTTTATCCTATTAATCTTTAGTAAGAGAACTGCAAGGTTAGCAAGCAAATTGAATTTCATTTATTTGGAAATAGCAGACAATTGCAATTTGAGGTGCACAGATTTAGGCAGAAATCTAAAACATGTCCCATGGAGGGACAAAAGTCAGGGGATTTTAATAGAGGAACAAAGGATACAGTATTGAAGGGTGAGCTACTGGCTGAATTAATGATCAGGGAAAGGAGTCACAGGTAAAATTGAGCAGGTGGAGGGGTCACAACGTAAAAATAGGAATAAGTTCCCTTCACCAATCTTTTCATACAGGATATTCTTGTTCTTGCTGGCTTCTTAGAATGTTAGTGGTTTGACACAAACTGTATAAGACAAATGGCTATCCCAGCTCCATTTAAAATGACCCGCCTTTTCACAGCCCTTAACACTGAAAGTCTGTGATTCTTAGATTTAACTGACCTCTTGCCACATAAGGGAAACTTTGATTATAATGTATAGTGTGATACAATACCCTTATTGACTTACATTGACTATATTGCATGTCAAAGTATATCCGTCCAAATACTAAGATCGGTATAGTGGCCACAGTGGTAGGTATAACTTTTTCCTCATCCAATATCATACTTGAATTTATCATATCAGGAAAAGGCATAAGGTAACAAAACCCCATGTTCAGAGTTAATAAACTAGCTTCCTGGGTCTACCCATGTACTGGGAGAACTGGAATCCAGTATGTTGTTACCTTCCATGGAGTTTAAGAGTTCTCATAGTTGGAGGCCTGGAGAAACAGACCTAGTCTCTGAACCCTTCACTGAGGATATAAAGTACCTTTCAAAGCCAATGATATTATCACAAAGGATAGATCCAGACCCACATCCCCTGCATCTGTTGGAATGTATGTGGTATCTATGGCACAGGGCAAACCAGGTGACCTGTACTTGATGTTTTTCTTTTTCTTTAAGACACAAGCAGTTGTAAAAGAAGAAAAAACAAGAGCTTTTACCCAAGCCTCAATTGAATGCATGTGCGCGCGCACACACACGCGATAAACTCACAATCTGCATAGTTTTTTTAGTGTGCTGTGTCCTTTAAAATTTTAAACCAATAAATATTCACTCTTGTGAATATATTGAACATGCATGTTTTGCCACCAAATAGGGTTAGGGCTTGAGTTATTAGTTTAATTCTACTTTGATAAAAAAAATTATCCCAATAAAAGGTCTAAACATGCCCTCTGGAAATGGTTGAAGCAAATGGAATGCTGAGGGATTCTACACACTTCCATAGCATAAGCCTTTATGACTGCATTTTATTTGTCTATTTCTTTTAAAAACAAATCTAGTGTCATGGTTTGCTATCAGGGCCAGAGGTTAGAAGAATATAAATTGGTGTTCAGTGATGATTTATTTTAAACTACTTTAAACCAGTGGGAAAACTTCCTGCTCAGTTCTGTCTGCATACAGAAAAGGTAGCAGTAAAATACAGTGATCAAAGCAGTCTACTACCTGACTTTATTGTCTTATCTGCCCTGTTTGAATCCTATGAAAAGTAGATGTTGATGTAAAATTTGTATCTCCCATTGTCTGACTGCATCTGCCACCACAATCTTTGAATTGCTGGGCAGATGCCACAACTGTTGTTGAAAGAATAGAAGACTGACCTTGGGTTAAGATGGAATTCCTTTATTGTGCAGACACTGCAGTAGCCCGGGGTGCTTTCAATGTTTGGCATCAGTTCTGCTGGCGCTGGTCATAGGGCCTCTATTGTTTAGCGCCTCTATTGTTTGTGTCCAATTGTATTCCTTGCTCACTGTTGCTTACTGAGATGGAAGAATAGAATTTGAGGCAAAGTGTTCCAGATGTTTCTGATCTATTTTAGAATTATAGGCATTTTATAACCATACTGTTTGGTTGAACGCTTGAATTTCTTTTCTTTGTAGGAGTTAAAGAGGGTTGCACTGCCTCCATGGAGCCTTCTTCAACAATTGAACTCCCAGATTATTTGATGTAAGTTCAGATGTCTGCCAGTGGGAGAGAACTGTTTAATTTTAGAAAGTTTGCAAATTCTTTTCCCTAATTTGCAAATCAGAAAAGAAGTTCCAGAAATAGAGTCCTGGAGCCACCCTTGCAATTGAAAGGCTGCCATTAAGCCTGCTTGTCCCAAATCCACCCTTGTCTGCTTGAACAGGTTGTGCCTTCCCCTGCTCTGAGCTGTGCTTATTGGCCTTTAAGTATAGAGAAGCCTGTCCTTTGTTCTGGGGCCAGGCCAAGCATTTGATTATAGCAGACTTCAGGAATCCAACTCTTCAAAGCTGACAGTGTATCAATGCCTAGTCATTCACTTCTCCCCACCCCCAAGGGACAGTTATTACCAATAAAGTGCTGGAACCTCTGCCATTAATACAAAGTAGAGATAGATTAATTTTCATTTAAATAAAGCTATGCCATCAAATTCGTTTTAAGAAGGTAAAATAGTAAAATTTGATCATTTTACTTTAGTACCAGTTGTGCTGCTTTTTCTTGTTAGGACAACAAGTTGTGAAATGCTGAGCTGGGAACATTTTCGTAACTGGTTATCACAGAAATTATAAGTTGGACACATAATTCTAGCTTTTTTACAGTCTCAGAGGCTTCTATGAGAAGAAAATGATTAAATTACAAGAGTCTAGAAAAATGGGAGCGTAGATGAAGAAACAGATCGAACTGCAGCTAACTTTGGAAATGAACAAATGTGTTAAATAGCTTGAACATCTGAAAGCTGTATTCACTGGGGAATGGTACAGCATGAAGCCATCATACTGGTTATCATCTTAACTAAAAAGCACAAGAAGCCATGCTGAGCACCCTCTCATCAGAGGTAGTATATGGTTGTAGGGTTATGTGGGGATACTGAAAAGCAGCCACCACTGAGGTGAGCCGGGAAGCTGGGAGACAGCGCCCAGCTCCATATATGAGGGGCTTCATCACTCCACTGCAGATGTACACTCGTGAATAGTCCCATGAAAGCCTCTCAGACAACTGCAGTACTGTGTTCTCATTCTTTTGTGGTGGACTTGGACTTCTTTTTTTTTTTTTGTAATAGCAATGTATACTTAATGCTATATGAGAAAATCATGTGGGGGGATGGAAAAATAATTCTAACCTTTCTCTCATGGATTCAGGGTGTTATGTCTTCTTAACTGAATCAGTTAATTCTGTCTTTTAAAACTTGCTTTTAACTTAGTGATTTCTGCCTGCATTTTTGTAGGTATGTTGTGCTTCTTACATCTTTAAAAGTACACAAAAGTACACAACCTATGGATTTTTAAATGCTTGATTTAAGCATTTTATTGAAAATAAAATATGAAAGCAGTTTATTTTAACCAAAAACTAAGTTTTATATAAATTTGCAAGTTCTTTAAAAATGGTGAAAGTGATGAATTATCAGAAAAACCACCAAAAATACAGAACTTAAACTTTAGTTGTTTCATAAGAAATATACTCACTATAATATAAAAACTCAGTGATCAGTCTCTGAATACTTCATTTTTAACCACAATATTCCTAAATTTTATATAATAAGGATACCACTTTTTTATGGTTGTGAGTTACCCAAACTCTAAAAATTTATCCCATCACTGCATTAACAGCCCATGTAGAACCAGGACATTTTTGTTAAAAATAGTGAAATGCTTTTTGTTAAATGCCATGTAACCAAATAATCTTCTAGGATAGCAATACAACTATTAGCTAGTTTGGTAGGCTTTCCTTAGGAAATTATTAAGTAAAATACTCAGGGTGTAACCTTGTTGATTTTTGAGAAAATGAATTTAGTATTTTTATAACAAATTGAACCTGAGATTCACAATCGGTTTAGCCATCTTGCTTATTTATGCTTATTCCCAGGAACCTCTTAGCGGCACCACTCCTACCCCTACGCCCAGGGTCCCTCTGGGGTGCCGTCAGGCCGCCTGGGTCTGGAAAGGACTGCTTCACTGAAGGCTTGCCATGTGCCTTTCACAGTGAAGACATCAGCAGGGCAGCTTTAAATCAGCATTCTCCTGCTGTCTCAATTACATTTAGAAAATTAAACCTCTGCACTGTCTAACTCAGCGTGAATAAAAACATTAATGAGGACATTAAGATTGCCTACTGCATCATTTTTCTCACATTTCCAACTCTAGGCATCTGTGCTATTGCATTTAAATAAAACTGGTAAGATTATCTGGAAGGTTTTCCCCACTGTGAAGGATATATATATACCCCTGGGGGCATCCTCATTTTGCTGCCACCTACCTGAAACTGCTTTGAAATCTCAGTTTTTCTCTCAAAAAGTCAAAGAGGGAATTTTGTATTCCGTGACAAGAGCACCAAGTGCGAGGACTCCAGACCCTGATATGATTCTAGTTCCCACAAACTATTTTCTTTGTTTTGTTATGAAAATGCTGTTTTCATTTACTTATGACTAAATAAACTGACAGGCTGGGAAAATGACCTTTATTCACTAGGTCACTGGAGATATTCACACTCCATAGTGAAACAGATTTGTGGCATTTTTATGAGGGTAAAATTAGACTAATAATAAAGCTCTACTTTCTGTTCATATAGCGTGACACTAAGTCTTTGAAGAGTTGGAGAAATACCCTTTTTCTTATTTATTCCTCCTGTGCTCTTGTTTTAAAATATGATAAACAAATCCCCTTTTGTATGTTATGTATTTGCTAATCAGAAATGTGAGGAAAGTGACAGAGGGAGCAGCACCTTGCTGGCAGCAGGTGCGAAGGGCCAAAGGACAAGCGCTTCTCATAAAGCAGCAGGTCCGGACTTTAGCACTTAGTGACTATTTGACATTCTTCTGGTGTCATATTACCATTCCAGCCCTTCTGTCCCCATGTGACTAGTAGCAGATGGGTTGGCCTCTGCTGAGTGTGGTAGTAAATTATTTTGGATAGAGAAAGATGTAGAAAATCACATGTATAGAAATGTTTTGGGGGGTTTTTTAACATCGGAGCTTTAATTTCATTACCACATTTATATTTATTCACATTTATACTCCTTTATGTAAACCCTGAAGCCCTCCCGTGGGATAATTTTACTGGAAGGTTTTTAAGGAAGTGTCATGGCAGCTAACATATCAGAAAATTTAGGGAAAATAGGAATATTGTCTCCAAGTATTTAAATCTTAGACTCATTTGTAGCCGCTCTTTATTTGTCTTTTTTCCTTTTTTTTCTTATTAGAAAATATATTGCTATCGTGTCCTATGAGCAACGCCAGAATTACAAGGATGACTTCAACGCTGAGTACGATGAGTACAGGGCCTTGCATGCCAGGATGGAGACTGTAGCTCGAAGATTTATCAAATTGGATGCACAACGAAAGCGCCTTTCTCCAGGTTCAAAAGAGTATCAGGTAAATACATTTGCTCCTGGATGAGCTGGCTTTCATATTTCACTTTTTTTCTCTGTCCTCAAGCATTTGACTAGTATTCAGAACAAGTCCCCTCACAGACCAACCTCTCTGCAGCCTTTGGCTTTCATTTAAAATTAGCTAGGAAACTAAATATTTGAGATAGTTCTTTAAATAAGTGAACCTGTATTTCTGCCAATGGAGGAAAAACCTGAATTTTATATAACAATTTGCATAAAAGATATAATATAGGCTTCTATGTTTGCTATAATAGAACATATAGTGTATTGAAGGAAATGCCAAACATAATTAAATAGAAAAAAAGTTGGATTTGGGATTCATCTAAATATTTGATTATTTTGTTACCTCAATGCAGACAACAGCTCCTAGATATGGCACTATTCCCCAAAACTAAATTTTTGTTGTTCGTAAACTTCAACTGGGCATAGACTAGGGAAGATACAGACTACCTTAAATGTAAAAGGAGTTTATTACCACAAAGGTATGAGGTTTTAAGTGAAGAAAAGCTATTCCAGAGCTATTCCACAAGCATCCAGTTAGGAGTTGTTTTTTCCTTCACTACTTTAATTGGTAATGTTACTACAGATGAGAAAGAGCAGCGGAGGCCTGACCTATCTCCTGATTATTCTTACAGTCCTTAGTGAAAGGATTGCTATAAATGGATGTTTCCCTCCCTGTGTAGGCCAGATGATTTTGTCACACTTCACAGCCATTGATGGTGCCCCCATCCTGGCCCACTTCCATTGTTCTAACAGGAACTTCCGTGAGAGAATGGATGGTTTTTCCCACAATGGGGAAAATAGCCTGAGAGCGTCTGTGCCCTAGAAACTCATTATGTTTTCTATTAGTGGACCTTCATCTTTTAAACTAGCTGCCTAAAGTTACAGAAGACCTTGCCAGGGGAGTTGATGTTTGGGGGTACAAGAGGTCGGTGATAATGTGGTTGGATTTATTTTTTTCTATGTAGTTTTTTACCATTGTACTGTGATTATGTTTAAACTAAAATGTAATTCTAAGAATTGCTGAGTGATTAGGAGCGGGTTGTGGAGTCAGACTGCCCGGATTTGAGTCGTAGCTCTACCTACTATTTAATACTTGTGTGACCTTGGGCAAGTTACTTGCCTCAAAGGTCTCATCCATAATATAGATGATTATAGAATTGCGCAAAATAAATTTAAACATTCGGAAACTGCTTAGATTTACTGCAGTCTGTGCTACAGAAGGGTTAGTCAGCTATTTCCCCCATCAATATGATTTCCCTCCTTAGAGGTAATCAGTAGATTTGGCTTCCATTATGTTCTTTCAGAGGTGTGTGTTCGTGTGTGTGTGTGAGCACATATACATGAACATGTGGACTCATATGTATAAGATGTATATACACAAGCAAATTCACATATATACCATATTCAGTGGAATCTTAAGATATTGATAATAAGATGCCTCATTATCTATGTTCCAATATGTTAAACTATTTATTTGATTTCATTAAAATGAGAAGAACTGTTTGTTTTAGAACTAATGAAAATTTTAGAATATAACAGTAATATATTTTCCTTATAAACCAGTGATATCATCCTGCATAAATCTGTGCTTTGCTCTTTTCACTGAACAACATAATTCATCTTAGAGGATTTTATCAGTACATCAAGCACTTCCCCTTTTATAATGGCCTTTTAGGATCCCTTTGCATGAGTTAATGGACATTTAGATTTTGTTTACTGTCTTTTGCTTTACATACAGTACTGCAGTGAGTAACCTTGTACACGTGTCACTTCACTCAGGCACAAGCAAAGAACAGTAGCTAAGTGCTGAGTTTCACATTTTCTATTTTGATAGCAGTTACCAAGCAGCCTTCCTTAAAGATTATACCAATCTGCATTCCCACCATCAATATTTCCCACGCCATTGCTGAATGTGTTTTAGCTATTTATATTGTCCAAATTCTCTTCTGACTTTTAACTTTTAATTTGTAGAATGTTCACGAAGAAGTCTTACAGGAATATAAGAAGATCAAGCAGGTTGGTATCCTCACACTAGGTTTTCCGACTTGTAGCTGGGAAGTATTATAAATTCTGCAACCTAATTCCTCACTGGTTTTTTTCATCCACAGTCTAGTCCCAATTACCATGAAGAAAAATACAGATGCGAGTATCTTCATAACAAGCTGGCTCACATCAAAAGACTAATAGGTGAATTTGACCAACAGCAGGCAGAGTCATGGCACTAGAGCTCTGCTTGGACCAGAAGATGTGAATAAACTTAAGCTTATTTATTTAAAATTCCAAATGAGTTGCTTTAAGATTCTAAAGAATGAAACTTTGCCTGTTAAAAGTTTCTATTATTAGTGAACTTGGGTTACTTTTTCCCCCTATTTTACTTTGCTTCCCTGCATTTTTGAAGCTGCTTTTTTCTGGTCATTTTTTTTCCTTCCTCAAGACTTGTGTTTGTTGATAGAAATCATTTCTTTTTAGATATTGGGGTTCCAGTGTCTGTACTTTTAATCAGTTTTTTCCTTAAAAACTTGTTTTGTGGTTAGAAGTAATTTTTTTTTAGATATTGGGGATCCAGTGTCCACACTTCAAATTTATGTGTGTTTAAAAAAACAAAACAAGTGATGTACAAGGTGAAATGCTTTTGGATAAACATAAGCCTATTTTCTGACCTTTCTTAATGCGAACTTTTTGCCTTAAGTGGTAGGATATTTAGAAATTTGCACAAAATACAAAAAAAAATGAAAACATTGTTTTTGGAGGGTTAAGAAATATAAGGGTATATGAGTATGTATATGTGTACAGGTGCACATACACATATTTATATACAGTCTGACTTAATCTAGAACAGTAAATGCACCCTGCAAGTTAACCCCCCATTGCAATGGTTGCCTTAAGGTGTTTGCTAGTTGTGTGCAGTGTGGTTAATCATTAGCTACACTGCTTCCCACTTGATTAGAGTAGTGGGAAGCACACTGTGGCCTACCAGCGTCTGGAAGCGTGTGCTCGACCCGTACGTGTGTGGAGGTGGTATGGATGTGAGTGTGCATGAAGGAAAAAAAGCTGCTACTCTCAGTAGGCCAAACGCTCAGGTTAAAAACTGACGAGTGTTACTGTAGGTTTTTTTTGTTGTTGTTTTTTTTTTTTCCTGTCAAATTGCTACTTCTCTTGTGGAAGACAAAAGCATTTCCATTTCAACAGTCTGTCAGCTTTATTAATGTTGGGCAAAATTAATATGTTATGAAGATGAAACATCTATAGTTTTGGGACAAAATTATAAAATTAAAACGAGTAGGTAACCTATTTATATACTGCTATAAAGTATTTTTTGATGAGAGATATGCAAAGAAACTATTACCTACATGAAATGTATATTTAAAGATTTTTTTTTTCCATCCTGGGTGCCAGGAATATGCAAAAAGAGCAGATATATTTAACCATAACATACTGTGATTCATCAAACAGCACAAACTTTCATTTCATGGAGTTTATCTGTTGACGTTGATTTAAACTATCACTTGTTTTATCTTGTGGGAACATAAGTTATGTAGTCAGATATGTAAGGATTTTGAACTAATGTTGATTCAAGTTGTGTTGTCTTACCGTATTGTCTTTTCAAAGTGCTGCCAGTTGAAAAGGGAAGCATTATGTTTACAAATCTGTTTTGAAATGTTTGCCAAAATTTTGGTAATATCTTTAATAAAGATGTTTGTCTCCAGCATCCAGAAAAATGAATAACTTGTTGTGTATCACTGTGAACCAGAAAATGTTGGTATTCAGAAAACCTGAGAAAGCATATGGGTGAACTTTTCTCTTTGTAGTAGTTCTTCTAAAACATTAACTGGAAAGAATGGGTAATATAGTAAAAGTATACAAAAGTATATAATCTGTACAAATTGAAACAAGACCTTGTGCACCATAACTTGTAACATTACTTTAGAAATCTTACTGCTGTGTGGCATGGACCTCCTAGGGAATTCGTTTCCTGCTAGCATTGAGATCCCTGGTGCTTTCCCTGTTACCTCAGATTTGGTACAATCATTATTCAATGTTCATTGATTTCAAACTTCCAGCTGAAAAGAGATAGGAAAGGAAACTTAATTGGGGATGTAAATGTGGCTCTCATTTTATTATGGAGGAGTCTCCTGAGGGATTTGTATATAGGTAATGACCTCATTGGTGTCATTTCTTGGTCATCTTGGCCTTCTAATCAAAGAATGTGTGCTGCTATGTGCTCTGAGTACTGTTCTCAAAAGCGAGGTGCTTGGACCATTGTATCACCAGAGTTAGACTCTGGGTATGATCCCAGGTATCTGCATTTTCATGTATAGTCTCTAGGTTACTTGACCTTTGCAAGCAAAAGATAATTAAAGATTCCTTCTCTTCCATATAACACTAACCCTTTAGGTGTCTAAATCTTGAAGTTTTATACTGAGGTTCAACTATTGGCTTTTTTTCTTTGAGTCCATCCCTGTCAGCAAGTACAAATCACTGTCCCTTCTCCACACTGCGAGGCACCCACTCAGTTGTTTCACTGGCAACTCTTATTTCAGAACCTGTCTACAAAAAAACCTTCCAGTTGGTGAATTGTTTATCTATGGACTTCCTACCCACCTGTATCAATACATCTTCTGGTTTACAAACTGGGTAATAATGGAATGGAGATGCTTTATGAAAATCCAGCATTGCACACCCATAGACTTGACCACCTATCTATAAAAGCCTTAATTGAGATGTTTGTTGTATACAATGGACAGAGAGAGTCTTGCAAGCTGTGCATCTGTCCATTGCAGATTTGAGAGTTGTAAATCTCTGAATCTGCTGTTACCTGAGACTGCATCCCTTTTGAAGATGGGCATGAGCCTATTAATATATTTATATTAATTCTTCTACACCTACTATAAGATTTTTAGATTCTCTGAAAGGATTGTTTCACAATTTGGTGGCCACTTTAGTGTCAGTTAATCTGGTGGAAGAATTTAGGGTTTGTTTTTGTCTTTTTGTTTTGTTTTTGTCATGAGAAAAACAGTAAGTGTAAAACAGCTTTGTCAAGATGAGAGAATGAGTTTATCCTTTCATCACATTTCATCTAAAATATTTTGAAACACTCTTGAAGATTTTTACCATTACCTATGTAAGTTAACTCCAGATTGGGTAAGCAGCTGATTTAGAATAAACCAAAAAGAACATTACTATATATGGTTTTGTTGTTTTTGTTTTTAATGTGGGAATTTTATTCCCTATCATGTTGGTAATTTATTTTTCTTGGAATACTTTAGAGGGATTAACTTTTAATTCTGCATATTGATAGATTTTCAATACATGCTCTCACAAAAGTAACTGATGTGGTCATTTTATATCTTTGTCCATGCATTGATTTTAAAAATTCAGTATTAATTTTCCCTCATTTCTGATTGATATTTTAACATTTTTAGGGGTTTTCTTTTCCCTTAAAGTATTTCGCCTTATTATGTAAAACAAACACATATTTGCATGTTGGAAGCAAGGTGTCGAAGTGAGTTTTAGATACAAAATGATCCATCAGTTCCAGTACCCTCCTTGGTTGCCTTACCCCTTCCATCAGTGCATTCTTTGCTTCCGACTTGGCTGAAAATCTTCTGCCACTTCATTCTTCCTGGCAGTGTGAGTGTTGAATCACATATGCTTGGTATATCCTTTACTACTTTTGAAGTTCTTACAGTTTATTACTTGCCTAAGTGTTACTAAATCCTTTTCTTATGTATACTGGAGGGGTAAATTGTTATAGTCAGCCCTCTGAGAGCAATCTTTTGGGAAAGGATATTCACTGACACTACTAAATGAAGGCAATAGAAGATGTTATCAATGTTCTTTGTAACCTGAAAACTGAACGAGGCTGTGAGGCTCATTTCAAAATATTTTGAAGTGTTAAACATATATCTATATTTATGCTGTTTTTCAGTTGTTCACCCAAGCCATGTTAGGATTCTTGAAGGTAAAATGTCACAGGAATTTTTCAGTTGTTACTGAGCTCAGAGCTGTGGCGGTCCCTGTTCACCAATTTCAGTTCAATAAAAATGTTAACTTTGCAATACTGGTACTTGTTCTTACTTTATCTCATTTCAGGGCTCTTTGCTTCGGCTTAAAAAAAACAAAACAAAGTGCTCTCTGGTGCCCTAATGTAAATGATTGTGCTGGGACAGAGATATTACTGTTGGTGACCCTGCAAGTGGGATTGGGTTGGGGTATTTATTCTAGTACTCTGCCTGTTTTATAATAAGCACAAGACATGCCCTCCAGAGACAACATCTACTAAGGAAACAGTAATCATAGTTACCATCATTTATTGAGCATTTCCTATGAGCTACACACTTTTTGCATGTATTGTCCCATTTCTTCTTACCACAAGTCTATTACGCCCATTTCATAGGCAAGTAGACAGGTTTAGAAAAATTAGCAAACTTACCCATCACACCGCGAGCAAACGGTAGAGCTTGGCAAGACTGACCCCAGCCTCCGTGTTCTCAACCACTTCTCCATACTGCTCCTCAGTCATAGGTACTGATTTAGGGTTTGAATAATCTTCACAAAGTTATCATTCCAATAACACCACATAGACTAGACAAACTCTTGATTCAAAGGAGGCTAGAATGTGAAGGTCCGGCTAGTAGCTAGTGGATTATTCTCAGTGAGTTGCTTTGGTCAGAAATAATACATTTGAATGGAGGCCAAAATACTTTTTTGAGAAAAGATATTTGTTCTATTTTTGGATGTGTGCAGTCCTAATGATGGACTCTTTGGTGGGGTAGAGGGGCTTGGGGCAGTGCAAGTAGAGGGAGTAGACAGGGTGGGGCATAGGCTTAGAATAACACTGCTTTCTCTTCATCTTAAAAAACTGACTCAGAAACAGACTTCAGCCCTAAGGAGTATCTCTGAATTAGACTCAAGGATATTCTTCTAGCGGAATCCTTAACCTCTAGTTTCTGCAAGTCCTCTCAAGGAATAATGAAGGATAAAGAGAAAAAGCCTTAATTAAGCATCGGTATAAATACCTAGAACCATAAGTGCCAGGGGTTAGTTCCTAACTCTGGTTAGGTTTACAAGGAGCCTCCAGGGCAAATGCAGTTTCTAATATTATCAGCCACCCTCAGCGACCAAGAATATTTGACACTGTACTTACTGTTTTTAACATTTTTTTCAGCTGTAAAGTAAAAATACATCTTCTTAGTAGGGTATGGAGGAAGTTCAATTATTGCTTGTAAAGCACTTAAGAGTTCTGTGAAAAATGACTAATTTACAGACTATGCTGAATGCGATAGAAAGTTTGTTGGAGTTATTTGCCAGGTGAGAATGAATCCACTTAGACTGATTGCAAAGGGGGCAAAGGCAGAGGAGGCTTAAGGCTTCTAGGTGGGGTGCTTGAGGTTTGTTTCATTAAATACTAGACATACATGTACCTGCTCCACTGGTTTTACCTTTCGGAGCTTGTGACGGGAGGCTGACAGTGTCGGTAGGTGGCTCTGAAATTTTATGATTGCCTAATTCTCAACTTGGGGTCAGGTGATTCTACTGTGTGATGGGGAGCTGGGTCATTTTCAACTCCTGCCTGCCAAATTCAACTGACCAGATAGGCTAGTTCGTCTGACTATAATTAGATACTTGGTACAATGTGGACAGTGCTAGATGGGACGATAAGAATTCCACGTCTGGGTCTGTGAGAAGAAAGTGCTTGCTAAAGATGTTTCAGCCACCATGTTTGAGCTCTAAAGCTGGGGCTTTTAGAAGAGTGGCCAGCTGCCTTTCAACACTTCCAGAAATGGCAGCGGGCTTCCAAAATGCCACTGTGGTTAGACAGGCAGCATGACCTACCCTGCTAGTCCCATCTCCTGCTGTTTCACTCTCCTCACACCAGTCACACAGACTTGCCTTCAGGTTCTTCCTAGCCTGTTCCTCCTATCCCATGGTCTAGCTTAACATTCCCTGTGCCTTTCATGCCACCAGCTCTGCCCTCCATGTCTTCTCCTTTAGCAAAGTCTCCCTTCCATCCTTAAACATCCCTTTTTCCAGGAAACCTTCCCTAACACTTAGACTAATGTGAGTCACCCTGGTATATGCTCCTTTTCATCTTATTCTCCTTTGAGGCATTTATCACAGTTAAACTAAATACTAACTAATATTAATTCAATAAATTCCACAGGAGGAGAGACTCTCTTGTTCCCTACCTAGTGTCTGGCATACAGAAGGTGCTCAATAATAATGCATTAAAATAATGAATGCTGCAGGCTATCCTTATTTAAAATTCATGTGGCCAGAGGATTTGGATTATTGCAAGAATCTGCTGCATCATTCCAGTCTGTGTGCCTTCCCATTTTGTCTTCTCAAAGTCATCATTTACGAGTTAGTTACCGATGGCAGACTGACTTGACTTTGAGAGTCCTTGTGCCATGATTTAACTAACTGGACACTTTCAAAGGGAGCATCACTTTCCAACATTGGCATTTGTGTCGCTAGTCACTTCTAGAATATGAACATGTAAACAGTCTATAATGGCTTGGAATATGAAATGAAATAATTTTACAAGTTACTTAACTGGCAGGTTCTAAATGCGTATCCTAATATTGTGATTTTTTTTTTCAGTAGTTTTTCTCCCACTTCTCAAGGATAGAGGACAACATCTGAAGGGTTTTGTCATTTTCCATCTTTATTAAAGCATCTGTAACTTGATGTTTCTTGAAATTCAACATGTGCTTTTACTGACATTCTACATCGAGCTCTTCTGTCACCTTCTGAATGGTAGACATTTTGAGCACCATCAAAGGATTTTGGGATTCCTGTAATGAGAGAACTAGAGGAGCCTGTCTTCAGTTCATAAATGATGAGAATGAGATACAGATGTTTAAAGGACAGCTCAGGGCAGAGCAGGATGAGATCCCAGAGTTTACACCCTCTTCCTCAGGAGGAGCTGATGTAAGACATGGTGTGGTGAAGTGTCCCAACAAGATGCACCAAACACAAGCAGTCACAGAAGTCAAGTTAAACAGCCCGGCTTAGAGTCTGTTCTGCTGCTCCCAAGCCACAGGCAAATGTATAGTCTTCCAGCCTCAGTCCCGCTTCCCATGGGTGAGACAGTACCTACTTCCGGGGTGCTGTGATCATGTATATGCAGAGTGGTACATGCATCTAGTATTTTTTCTTTTTCTTTTTCATTTGAACTTGGAGAGTCTTGTAGCAATGTAACTGAACAAACAAGTGACCAGCCAGAACTAAAATCCCTACTGGGTTCATTTAGATTTTTGCATAACATTGACTGAGCCCTTTCGGTCGATAAACATGACCCAGAACCTTGTAAGGGCTCTGCTGCTGATGACTGTGGAATAATTTTACTCTGTGGAGCTATAACATTAGCTTCTCTTAACTTCATATCAACTGGTACCTTGGATACAGTGTGCATGCATTTGCTCCAAACTTGAGTTTAACTTGGAATATGCTCTCTGTTCACTCTGTTTCCAGTTGTCTTCATAGGGGAGAGAGTCTTTAAAAGAGTCTGGTCTGTAAGCCTAAGTGCTTCTGGCCACCTAGTTTACTAGAGGGGGTTGACAGTGTTCATTTCAGGTAAGAAGAAAAAGTCTTCTGTGAAAATGACTCTTAACAGCTGTAACCTTTTCCTTCTCTCAAGAACAGAGTTCATTTAAATAAGATTTGTCAAGGAGTGCCAAGAGGGTCTCCAGGGGTCTTGTGGCCACCTGAGCTCCAGAACTCTGCAGCTGAGAACAGCTGTAAGGGGGCACTGGGGACTGCTGCAAAGCCACATCCTATCAACCTCATTCTTCCTCTTTCTGCCCCTGTTGACAAGTCTTTATTACTCTGGTAGCCAATTACCACCACCCCACCTGCTCCTCCCCACTCTTTACTGACTGCTCTTCCTTGAATAGACTATTATGGCCCCTCCTTTCTGTTAACAAGCACCTTGACATCTTTCCTGTTTTGGATTAATGATGACTGGGCTTATAGATGATGAGGCCAATCTGGAAGCATGGACCTACAAGCAAGATAGGAAGTTTGGGAATTAAAAATTGGAAATGCTTTGTGATCTAGGGAGGAAAGAATGGAACATAGAATCCTGCACCTTGGGTCTGAGTCCTAGGTGCTAAGATTTGTGAACTTGTAATCGATCCAAGGCAATTTGCCTAAACCCTTAGGTCTTTCCATCATCTGATAAATTAAGATAATACCTCCATACTGAGGATGTGTGATAATACAATAGAGATTGTTGCATTCAACCCAATGAACTGGGTGGGACAATCATAAATCAACACTATTTGTTCTCATGGGTCCTCCTGCAAACCCATTTTAGTGGCTGTGTCCTTGCCCTCTCAGGGATGAAATCTCTGGCAGGTCTCCTAATGCCTCCAGGACTGCTACTATTAGGTGATAAGCCCCATGGTCACTTGTAGCATAGGTCTCATTTCAGTAATGAGTGCAGTTTGTATAATAAACCCAGCCTTGCATAATAGTCAAAACTCCAAAATTCATTTAAAATGAAAGCTTTTTTATGCCTCCAGTTTAGTCTGACTTTAGGCTGCAAGCTAAGTGCTTCTTGCCATCCTCCCCCTCCTCCCACCATTCAGCAGTCCACGGGGTTGAAGGAACAGAATAGGAAGGTGAGAGAAAGGAAGGAGAGGTCTTATTTGATGGCATATCCACAGTCTGGGCCTGGCTCTCACTGGGAGTTGTTCAAGTCCATCCTGGGTCCTTTGGGAGGTGCCCGACTGAGCTTCTGCAGCCTCTCAGTGGGGTAGGGGTAGGACCACTTCCTTCTTCCGCCCTCCAATGCACACCTGCACTATCTCAGGGAGGAAGCTGAAAGCTTAGGGCCCCTTTCTAAAGGAGCATGCCAGCATGCTAACCAAAGATGATCTGATCTCTCTCCCACCCTCTCACCCCAGCCAGAAGCAAAAATAAGCGCTTTGGACTTGCTGCTTGTGAGAGTCTAGTGACTTCCTAAATGCACCCTCAACTCTGTTGTGGGGATGCTTGCATTGTTCCTGCTGTGAATCAGATACAAGCTCCGGTGTCCCAAGCTTGAGGAGTCCCAAGTCAGCGTTGTTGCTTAAACCGCTTTACTGATACAGGATGTAAAGAGCTGTACATAGGTAATGTCCACAAGTCTTTGCGTTTGAGGAGATATCCATGAAATGATCATCACCACCAAGACCATAAACATATCCATCACCTCCCAAAGTTTTCTTTTGATCCCTTTGTTATTATAATCATCAGTAGCAGCATCTGTATCATTGTGTGTTGAATAAGACTACTTAACATGTGATGTACTCTCCCAGCAAATTTAAGTCCACAACACAGTTTTGTTAGCTATAGACACTGCTGTATATTCGATCTCCAGAATTTACTCATCTTGTGTAACTGGAACTTTGTACCCTTCGATTGTCCCCTCCCATTTCTCCTCCCCCAGACTCACTGTTCTACTCGGCTTCCATGAGTTTCCTTTAGATTCCACACATAAGTGAAAAATTGACAATAGTTGTCTTTGGCTTATTTAATACAATGTTCTCCAGATCCATTCTTCTTGTCACAACTAGGGTATTTTTTTAATCTGAATAATATTCCATTGTATATATATTTATCACATTTTCTTTATCCATTGATCTATCTTTGAACATTTGGTTGTTTTCATATATTCGCTATTAAAATAGTGTTGCAATGAACAATGGAATGCAGGTATCGCTGAGATTTTTTTTTTAAAAGGAAAGGTGCCAGCAGGAAAGAAGGTGAATAGGCAGGGAGAGAGGAAGAGGATGCATCTTTTATTTTTATGTAGTTGCTTACATTGGTTGCTTCTCCCCGTCCCTGACCCCAGCAGTATGTGGATTGCTCCTTTGGAAGCAACTGACCCAACCAGTGCTCCACCATGGGTACCCTCTTTGAGAAGTTAATTTCAATTCCTTTGGATAAATATCAAGAAATGGGATTGCCGGATCATACTGTAGTTCTTTTTATTTTTTTAAGGAACTTCCATACTATTTTCTAGAGTGGTTGTACAGTTTACAATCTCACCAACCATGAACAAGGGTGGGTTCCCTCATTAGTACCTGGTAAAGGAAGCACACTCAACTTTCTAGGGAAATCCTCTGAACTTCCACTTCACCTTCAGCCTCATGCCAGGAAGAAGAGCTAGAAGCTAAGGAGAACAAAACTGGGTCTTTGACATTCTCCGGTACAAACCTTGCATGTGTGGCCTGGCACCTTGCTTTATATTGTGGGGGAGAGGAGCAGCAGGTAGGGGACATTTATTGTCTTGTTACTTCAAACAAAGCTATCGGAAAGAGTTCTCTGCTAGCCCCTGGTGTATATGTTTGTGCATTCACCCCACAAATATTTATGTGCACCCAGGCTTTGTGCTCGGTGTGGGATTGCACCATTAACAAGATGTGTGAATGACACAAAATACCTAATTCCAGTTGTGGTAAATGCTTCAACATAAAAGGGTAGCAATGAGAATGAATATTAGCAGTCATAGAGCAATGAGGGAATGGACAAGGCCTCCCTAGGAAAAATGCATGGAAGCTAGTATTTGAAGCATGAGTAGGAGTTGGATGAGCAAGATTATACCTGAAAGAGAGAACATGTTTGAAAGTCCCTTAGTAAAGAAAGCCTTTAGCATTCACTGCATGTTTATCCAAGTAACTGATCATTAACAAAAGCCATGTAGGGTCTTGCTGTCTTATTGCTGAACTTGTTCCCTCAGTTGCTGCTTTGCTCTTACTAAGCATTTCTGGGGAGATGAAATGCAGACAAAGGTTTCCATCCTGAGTTTCCAAGCACTTCAGGTTATTGCCTTATCAAAGGCCCTTTGGTATTTGAGGTTTTTATCTTGTGACCTTCTCATGTTGCTAATAAGTTCTAAGGAAGGTTTCCAAAATAGATATCAGTTTAGTGGCCAGTGGATCTCAAACCAGCCCCATGAGCTTTCACATGGAAAAATTTGAGCTGAGAAGGAACAGACTGCTTTCCCTTCTCAGGAACTGACTGCCAACCTTGAGTCAGAGGCTGGTGTGTAATATGTGCACAGAGCCAGATTATCAAGTGGACGCCATTGCTGGAGATTTCTAGGGTTATAGCAAGAAGTCTTGGCCACATTGAGAGAGCTCTGTCAGGCAGAGGCAGAAAGAACATCTGTACTATTAAAATTGCCTACCAGTTCTCTACCACCTAGAATTTAGAACCATGTGTGTGGTGTGATTCTGGCAAGTAAGTGGTGGTCAAGCAGGAAGGCGAAATGAGCTGTGAGAAAAAGGTGTCAGAATTCCTGACAAACCGAAAAAGAGCACTTCTAGGAGTGAAAATGAGCAAAATCAGGGAAGCAAAGGTATTTTCCTGGAGACCAAATTGCAGCGCACAGTGCTTTGCGCCTTTTCCAAGGATTTTTGCAGATATTCTCAATTGATTCTTCCTCTAAGTCCTTTTCTTTTGGCATAGAGTGAAACTCCCCACCAAGAAGAAACAGGTCCACAGTGGGGTTACATAGTATCAGTCCTAGGACAAATACAAGTCTTGCCCCCTACTATACCCCACTTTTTGCCAGTGTGCCTCAGGAGCTCACTCTCTCAGACTTGAGAGATCCCCAAAATCTACGTGGTGATTAAGAACACCCAGCAGGGTCTCCTCACAGCCCACTCATGTTCTGCCTCAAGATTTAACTTTCCCTCTTAAGAGTGTTGAAGTAAACCCCTTTTTACAAGAGAGATCATTTCCTTTCCCTTACTGGTGCTCTGGGCCAGATATTCTTTATTACCTGAGCTTCTGCCACCAAGAAAACATTTCACTCTGCTAGGAAAATGCCTCCTTTTCTGCTAATACCACACTTCAAGGGGAGCCATTCCACAGATCCCTGCCTCTTCCAGGCTCCCATCTGCTTTAGTGTCCGTCCTCCTGCTTCCTGCCCCGGGAGTGGGATGGGCGCCATCTTGGCCAAACTAAGTTTCCACCTCTAGAGGTAACAGAATCATAAAGAACACTCCTACACCAATCAGTATCACCAGATTATCTTTCTAACTCACCGCAGCCATTACATTCATACAATAAAAAAAAATTAAAATTTGTTCTTTGTCTTATTCTTAATCTGTTGTTTAAAAAAAAGGTGGCAAAATATTCAAGTAGTGCATAGAAAACCAAGTAAAATAAATAAATTATCAAAGTAGTGATAAATAATGTAAAAAGCAGAGCCTCCTGTTCTCACCTACCTAAGCCCCAGAGTAGTCACAGAGGGTACATATCCACAGAGGTTTTTTTGTTCTTGTTCAGTCAGATATCAAACTATAGATCTGCATCTTAAATTTATACTTAACGTTGCTTGATCATTGCATGTTAGTCCCTGCTGACTTAATGCATTCTTTTTAACAGTTGCTCACGGTAATTTCATAATTTAATCATTCCTGATTGAGATTCAGATTAATCCTAATCATGAAAAGAAAACTGAAATTACCAGCAACGGCCAGATAGATTCTCTCTTTTTTAACTGAATGGTGTAACATTTGAATCACTATCGCTGCAGGGAAACTACTTTACCTTGCCTCAGCAAGTCTTAAAGCGTGAGAAGACCATCAAATATAAAGACTATTTAGAAGAAATTCAAAATCATTTACTACTAAAAAATTGTAAATATTATATACATCAATTTCTAAAACTGATCAAGTATATTTTTTTTCTTGAATTCAACAGCTTTTGCTAATAGCTATGGCTCCATATTATGAATAAAGAGAGAAGAAGAAAAGCTCCCTATTGACAGTTTGGATAATTATATATGTTTATATATTTAGGATTTACTGTAATTACACTGTTCTTTAACCATAATTTTTCATACAAATCGCTTAGTTCTATAGTTAAATGGATTCAGGTCTCCACCTCAGTGTTTTAAGACTTCCTTTTCTGAATTTCTGTTTTAATTCATCTCCTACTTAGCTAGATTTTGTTGTTCACTTTTTTCTCTGAGTATCTTTTTTGAGAACTCTGAGGTCAATCTATTCTTCTCCCCCCACCCCGCCCTTTATTTATAGAAAACTTGCTTTCTCTGTCTACAAACCAATGGGATTCTTATATCGTCCTTAAATTTCAGTAACTTGGTATACCCTGGTGGAGTAGTGGTTATGACAATTGCCTCCGAAGGAGTACAAGGCCTCATACCCCTGGGTTGATGTCCCAGGTCTGCAAGGGAAAACAACTAGTGCAAACAACTGAATAAAAATAAAATTGCTTCCTCCTCCTCTCTCTTTCTGCCTGCCTGCCTACTCGCCTTCATTCCTGCCTGCACCTTTCCTTAAATTTTTTTTTTTTTTTCCGGTAACATGATTTACTATGATGCCTGCATGTTAGTTATTCCTTTGTCAGTTTTTTCCTTCAAGTTCTTCCAGTCTTCAGAATAGAAACATACAGAATTGGGGTGTTTGGGGTTTTTTTCATTCTGTTTTTGACATTTTAGTTTCCTGCTCCATTTGTCTGTTCTCTACTTAGGGACACCACTACCCCATATGCTAACTGACTGTTGGCTGTCTTTAATAGCTCTCATCTTTAAACTTTTATTTGTTTTTTTTAATCCTGTCAATGCTATTTTATTCTCTCTAGTCTGACCTCTACATCACTGAATATGTTTTCAACAATATCTATTCTTACGTGATTTTCATTTCTAGAATAGTTTTATTATCTTCTATTTCTTTAGCATGCTTAGCTTGCTTTATATTTTTTTCTCTTTTTTTTTTGGACATTCTGTATCGATCTCTTAGATTTCCTTTGTAAGTTATTTTCACAAAGACCTTGGATTCAGTGGTTTCTCCCCCACACACCCACCTTAGGGAGTATAGATAAATGTGCATCTGAAATTCTCAGATTTGCAGCACTAATTCTTCTTAAAAATATTATTCTTCATCTGTCTTTGGAGTGTGAGCTTCCTCCTTTATTTTTGTTCTTTATTTGTTTTTGGTGTTATCAAGATGCCTACATCTACATGAAAACATAAATTGTACAACAGGTAATACAGTTCTCTCCTGACTTGCCATTTGTTTACAAATTATGGAAGGCAGTCAGGGGTAAACAGAGCTAACTTCAGACATCAGATTGGGTATGATCACCCATGACAGTTTTTAGCCATCTTTGTCATATTCTGTGAACTCTCAAGCAAATAGATTACCCAAGCAAGACGTCAGGAAGGATCATGGTGGAGCCTCCTCGCCCTCTCATCTTTCGTTTGGTTATTTATATTCATCTGTAGCTACTTGTTTTAAATTTGATCAACCCACTGCAAAACTGGCTGCTGTTATCATTTTTTTCATCCTCCCTGCCTTGCTTCTTAAATAGAAATTCTATTTTGGAAGAAAATAAACATGTCTTGACCAATAACTTCCTTCCATCTGACCATCCTCTTTCTCTTCCACGTAGGACAACATCCCCAGAAAGATGTTTATCTTTTCTCCTCTGTCCCATCCACACCCACAGTCATTGCTCTAAGTAAAAAAGTATCACCTGAACCCCTTTTATCACTTTCAGGGAAATCTAATCCTAATTGCAACCCAGGTGTGTTTCAGCTCTCGATAGCTTCTTGAATGTTGACTCAGTCCAAATTCACCATATTTGACAGAAAACATATTTGAGATTTTATTTCATTATATTTTTAATTGAGGTACCTGTAATTTGTTTCCATATATCCGCTATTGTGAATAGTGCTATTTCCTAGTTTCACTGCAGATTAACTTTCCCTATCAAAATTTAATTTTATCCAATTTGTAGTCTACATGGAAGAAGGCAAGGAAAACAATGTTACATACCTGCATTATGAGCCTTTTGCTACACTTATTTTCATTAAAAAATGTGTGAATTAGCTCAAGATGCAGAATAGTAATGTAAGATGTTGCTTAAGATATAAAAATGAGTAAGTGTTGAGATTTATTTTCTGGGAGCTCATAAATATAACATGGGTAAGAAAGGAAATTTATAAGTAACAATAGTAAGATGCATTAAATGTGGCCGAGGATCACCGTTATTATACTAGGAATAATGATGATGAAAAGAGCTATAGAAAGTGTGATCACATCCAGTTGGAAGGAGACAAAAGTCAAAAGGAAAGAGAAGAAATTACGGGCACCATTCATTCTTAGTAACAAGGTAGGATGGTTGGCAAGACAGTGGGGCTTTGAAATACACAGACAGGGCTCACATTTCAGATCTTGCATCTACTATGCACCCTCAGTGAAACACTCCTCTCTGACCATCAGTTTTGCTTTTGGTAAAATGCCTAATACTATCAACTTTTTGTAAGGATCAAGTGAAATTACCCATGTCAAGATTCCTGCTCAATGCCTGACTCATAGTAGGAATTTCATAAGCGTTGGCTTTCTTAATTAACTATTTGTGCGTCGTGATTCATCTTTTAATTGCCATTATCTGTGTATTGTTTAACACATAGGAAGATTTTTTTTTTTAAAGATGAGGTTTCTTCACCCTTCTTAATTACATCTGTTATATAATTGTGTAACTCATAGCTCTATCATTGCTCTAATAACCTTAAAAATAAATCAAATGAGAAAATCGTGAAAGTGTTCCCCAAACTATCAAGTAATAAATGGGGCAAGGAAATGGCATTACCAAAATGTGTACCTTTCCTATGTTCCATCCTTTTTAAAGAAATCCCAGTCTCTCGGCTTCCCCACCCCATCCCTGCCTTTCATAGGGAGACACCTTTAGCAGATTTGAACAGGGTTTTCCTCTGCTGTGTAGTTAGACAATTTCTCTACCAATTGAAGGCCATTTCTCAGAAAATATTTATACTCTGCCTGAGTCTGGCATGGGACCTTGCCAGTGTTTTCCCTAGAGGTGCAACATTATACACATAAAAAAAAATAGGTCAGAATCTCCTGTAGTTGTGCAGCTTGGTTTCTCAGCTAAAGGTCATTCTTAATCCTCCTACAGCAACCAGAACGCTTTGTACAGTGGTTTTTAAAATGTTCCAGGAAGGAAATGGCTTCTATAAAGAAAAGCACAGAACAAATTCTTCATGGGAGCCAGACACCCCAAATGCCTCACAATCTCATTTAAAAATTTGCAACAATAAGTTCTGAGGAAATTTCACGGCGGTATTTTTCCTAGAGTTAAATTTTAAAACTACGTCCCTGGCAAAAAAATTATGCCTTGGACTTTAACCTTTCACCCTTTCTGAAAGGAGTAGAAATTGAGAGGATTCCATGAGCTAGTGTCACCAAATATGGGTGCACAGACTATGATGTCCGGCTGGAGAATCTCCACTAGACCCAGTGACCACTGAGATGAGACAAAGTGAGACTCCACTGCTTCATAGCAACCTGGAAATAAAAGAACACCCTGAGAATGCCACGTGGCACACGCAGACTGCTATGACAGATGTGGTGTAGAATCCCGCACACAGGTGACAGTGAGGCTCACCGAGAAAGCTGCCTTCTTACTCCCTCCACATTCCGTCTTCTCAGGAGGAGCAACCACTCTCTCAGATCTCCCCCAGATGACAACCAAGTCTTACTTCAGAGACACTGACAGTCTCTCTGAGTATTGTCCACAACTAGATGACATGTTATTTACCATTCCAGAAAAGTGGTTATTTTCCAAAGTAAGGGTACATCGCTGTCTGAATATGACCTCATTTCCACACTTCCTAAGTCTACCACACAACTCAAATTCCCCTTTTCCTGCACAGAGCAATTCCCTCATCTAGTTCCGACAGAATTTTATCAAAGCCTCTTCCTCAGACATTGGTGGGGAAGTACTGGGTATGTGACTCAGAAGTAAACAAGTTAGCAATCTCGAACATGTGGGTGTTATCCCTTTGATTTACTAATATTTTCTAAAAGTTATGCTACTTTATGTGTTAATAACAAAAACAAAAGTATACGGATATGTGCATACATATCAAATGGATATTTTATATATACATATCGATATATTTTATATAATGTGACTAATAACAATACAGCTTCCTAAAAAAATCGTGCACATAAAAAGAAAAAGACTATAGCAATACTTTAAAAAGATTGTGAAATTACAGACTCTGTTACCGAAAATTTTAAAGCGTTTCATTTCTAAGATCTGTTTAATTCTTTTGCTTCCTTGAGTACACATTCGACAGTGTATTACCTGCTTGTCAGTACATCCTCTGCCTCCTATAGCCACTGAAATAAAATCAGCTCCCCTAAACCATAAAATGGTAGGTTTGCTTTTATTTCTACTCATATGGTATCTTAATTCATGCTAGGAAAGTGGTTGCAGATGTCTTCACTCTGAAACTGGTAAAAAAAAATGCCTTGTTTGACCCATACCTTTTTTCTGCCCCAGGCCTGGCACTGAGAGATGAAACTGTATGAGACTTTACTCATCCTGGACTCATTTAGATGCCTGAGCTCAACATTTCTTGTCTCTTCCTTCTCCCATTCTCATGTCATAATGTTTTTTTAACTGAAGTAACATTTCATTACAACATTATGTATGTTTCGGGTATGTATCATTATAAACAAACACCTATATATGCTACAATAAATTCACCACTGAAAGACCTATTGTATCCCTTACTATACAGTTGTCCCTTTTACCGCATATGTCCATCCCCCTTTCTTCTCCCATTCCGGTAACCATTAATTTAGTGTTATAGTCTAAAAATGCATTTTTGTTTTATTTTGTTCATTTGCTTGTTTGGGTTTTCTATCACTTCAGAGAAGTGAAATTGTATGGTGTTGTCTTCCTCTGTCTGGCTTATCTCAGCAAGAACAGTAACCTCTAAGCCCAACTATGTCGTTGCAAATGGCAGGATTTCATCCTTTTTATAGCTGAATAGTATTCCATGGTGTATATATGTCACGAGTTTACTCACTCACCTGTTGGTGTATAACAGATTGTTTCCAGCTCCTGACTATTGACTATATTGTCAATAATGGGGGTGTATATATCTCTTCAAATTGGTGCTTTGCATGTAAATACCCAAAAGTGGGACAATTGGGTCATATGAAATTTCTATTTTTAGTTTTTTCAGGAATCTCTCCACACTACTTTCCACAATGACTGTACCTATTTATACCCCATCACTAAGATATGAGTTCCTTTCCCTTTACTACCTCACTAACACTTGTTCCTTGTCTTTTGGTGACTAACCATTCTCACAGGTGTGAGGTGATCAAGCTCACTGTTTAAAAAGAGATGATGAATATCTTTTCGTGTGATCGTTGGCCATCTTTATGTCTTCTTTGGAGATGTATGTGCCTATTCAGATCCTCTGCCCATTCTTAATGTGAATATTTTTGTTGTTCAACTTTATAAGTTCTTTATGTTTTGGATATTAACCCTGTGTTAGGTGTTTGATAAGAAAATATTTTCTCCCATTCAGTAGGAAGTCTTTTCATTTTGATAATCATTCCACTGTATAAAAACATATGAGTTTGTTTAATTTTGCTTTTGTTTCCCTTCTCATTGAAGTCCAGTCCCCAAAGATTTCCATAAGGCCAGTGTTAAGGTACATATCACCTATGTTTTCTTCTTTGTATTTTATGGTTTCAGTTCTTACATGCACATATTTAATTCATTTTGAATTGTGTATGCTGTTAGAGTTTCTAATCCCATTTCATTCTTTTGCATGTGGCTGTCCAGTTTTCCCAACACCATTTATTGAAGAGACTGCCCTTGTTCTATTGTATGCACTTAGCGCCTCTGTGATAAAGGAGTTGTCCATATGTATATGGGTTTATTTTGGACTCCCAATTTTGTTCCATTGATCTGTGTATCTGTTTTTATTCAAATACCATGCTGATTTGATTACTATTGATTTGTTGTATACTTTAAAGACAAGGAGCATGATACCTCCATTTTTGTTCCTTTTTTCAGGTTTGTTTGTTTGTTTGTTTGTTTTTGTTTTTGCTATTTAGGGTATTCTATAACTCCAAATAAATTTCATGACTTTTTTCTACTTCTGTGAAAAATGTCATTGGAATTTTTATAAGGATTACATTGAATCCATGTATTATTTTAGTTAATGTAGCCATTTTAACAATGTTAATTCTTTTAATCCATGAACATGAGATAGCTTTCCTTTTTTGTATGTCTTTTATTTCTTTTAACTATATCTTATTATTTTCAAAGTACAAGTCTTTCACTTTTTGGTTAAATTTATAATAAGCCATTTCCTTTTGATGCAATTGTAAGTGCCATTGTTTTCCTGATTTATCTTTCTGCTAATTCTTTATTTGCATATAAAAACAACAGATTTTTGTATATTAACTGATGGTCACATCTAATGTAGGTCTTAGCTCACCTTTAGCTTTACCTTTAGCTGTTAGTTTACTTTTGTACTAAACTTCCTAGTTTCCCTAAGGGACCTGGAAGCCATCACATAAAGATAAGATGACTCTAAGAGTTTATTTTGACAAATACTCTATAAAGTTGACTACCTGTTCTAGGGATATCTTGTCATCTTCACAAAAACACAAAATAAGTTTACATCAACTTTAGTTCCCAAATGAACTTTATCTTCGTTTCTTGTCATTATACAGAAGTCTGTTGCTTGGAGATAAGCTGTGAAATTTGGATTTTACGAGTAGATAAACTAAGAAGATATAGAGAATGCTGTTCTTAGTCACTGTGGTTGACCTTTGAGTCAGCAACAAAGCAATCACTATGGCAGGAGGCTTACCCTGGGGTCCACAGAACCTAAGGGGATCTTGCATCAAACACTAGGGGTCTAAAAATTTGTATGGAGAAAAGAAGCATTTATTTTCACTAAGCTGTAACTGAAATTTAGTACATCTTAATTATGAAGACAGGTTACAAACCACAATAGCTATCTGTGACTGTATCACCAAGAGTTATTGCCAATACCTTGAAATATCATTAACATATATCTGCTACTACCTACTTTCCAGGTGTGATGCTTACTAAACCCACCACTAAGTCTTATTTAATGTATTAGTAGAGAAGCATCTGTGTTACTCTATCACATATTTTAAAAATGTGTTTGATAATGATTCTAAAATATAATTGATTTTGTTAGTATCCTATGTATTTTATTTTTATCCTTTGAAGAACATCATTTTGAGAAGCAGTCCATAGGCTTTACTAGACTTACAAAAGGGGCTATGGTTCAAAATCAAGGATTGAGAGACACCTTGTACTAGGTTTTCACAGATAAACTTGAATTGCTAGCTTGTAAATACAGCACTCACTATAGGAGCATGGCAGATAATAATGAGCGATGCTTAAGGAATTTGATTTAGGCCTGATCTTCCTAACAGGTGTTCACCTCTCCTGGGTCAAGAAATTTCAATGAAAGGGTGGAGAGAAAGAGAATCTATTGTCAGCAAACTTTCAGAACTGCAAGGCAAGCCAATGCATAACTATAGGCTTGATTCGCTGCTTGGCCTCCTTTATTCAGGTTGCTGAGATTACGATAGTCTTGTCTTCCACAATGATTATAGGTTACTGGGCCTGCACGTTCAAAATTGCCCTCTGTAGCTATTTGTACATTCCTCTGACTCTTCATTTACTGCCTATTGAGTCCCCTGGTGTTTTGCCCTAGAAGTCCTAGTTTATTCCTTTGACTTAGGGTTTTATTTAGAACTTTACAGTGAAAGAAGGTTCTTCATCTTCAACTGAAGTTGACCCCAAGGGTTAGGTCCTCCTGAATTTAAGGTGATTCTTTCCTTAATTTCAGCTGATTCATATTCTCAATGACTGACTCAGTCATGACTCAGTAATGACAGCATCATTTAAACTTATAAATTTGCAGGGGACTGTAGACAGAAGTAGAAGGGAAAACATGTAAAATGAATGACAGGAATAAAAAGAAAACATACCACATGAATGACTACCAGTATTCCTTTGTCTTGAAATAAAATAGAAAATTTACTACTAATAATACATAATTTGCATTTGAGTAGTGCTTTTATAGTCACTATTTTGTTATGACACCCAGAACACTACCATAAGCAGTTGCAAGAGTCCCAAAAGGATTAGCCATAGGACCCGACCAGCACGTGGGGTACCAGTCAGGGCAGGAGGCAGGCCTTCTGCTCTCCTTGCATAGATTTGTCACGACACAAACTCTCAAGAGGCCAGAGTCCTTGAGGGGCTTCTGGAGGGAAAACTAGGTACACAAAACAAACAAGAGCTATATGCTGACCGAAAACCAAATGAGATTCCAAGCAATGTGGTAAACAAAGGCACAATTCCCAGGTCTTCTGAGAGTGTTCCAAACATTTCTAACACTCACTGATGATAAAAAAGGACAGAAATGCATCATTGCCATTCTAAACAAAAGAAAGAAGCAATTATATCTGTAGAAGACAAGATCAAGCAAAAGAAATGGGAAGGCAAAAACAATTTAAAATCTAAGTTATATTTGAATTTTTAACAAGTTTATTGCTGATAGGTTTGGATCATTTTGATCTATATATTAAAACATATACATCAAATATATACTCTATTACATTACCTAATACACAGTGTGGCTATAATGCAAATAACATCTTGAATTTTTTAAACGTATATCCCCTACTATTTTCTGAATAAGAGCCAACAAAAAATATTATATAACATTCTTTGGTTTTTATTCAAAAATAAGTAAATAACTTCAACTTTTTTTTTTTTTTTTTTTTAATCTCTTTCCCAACTAAGGGAGGAAAAGTTATGCTCATTTGAAAAAGGGGGACAAAGGAAGAAAGGACGGAGGGCCCTGGCTGGTCTCTCAGCGAATGTGTACAAGCTGTTTCTACACAGGTTCAGATGCTACTTTGACTCTCAGAGGCCAGAGCTGTGAATAGTTCACAAAAGGTCCTTTGAAACAACTTTCCTTTCCAGGTCTGACAAAGTCCTTGATGACTGACCTTTGAGGGACAGAGGCATTGGTTTGACTTGGCCTCTGATCGCCCATGAAGGACTGTGAGCCATACTCATCTGTCTGGGCTCTGCTGCCTACTTCCTCCATTATATTTAGCTCTTTGGTTATTTTCCTAATGAGCTGTCTGTTTGCCTCCAGCCTTCAGGCCAGAAAATGAAGGCGTGTAAATCATCACCAAAGTACCCAGCGCTTAGGACCTACAAGGAGCTGTTCTATATATTTGGAAATCCACCTACTCTAGAGCTCTTACTTATTGGGACTGTCTTTGTTGTTTGGTCCTTGATGAGCAAGCTAGAGCTGACCCCAGCTGTGCACTACATTCTTGCAAATGACCACCTCCAAAGCCACCCTTGCTGGTCTCTCCCACCTGGCTAGGTTTTCTGCGGCAGCTACCAGGCAGCCCCAGCCTGTGCTTAGGGCCACAGAAATTGAGGGAGAAAGGAAAAATTAAAACAATTTTAATTAGCCAGGTAGTTACCATAAGAGAATTTTTCTACATTTATGGGGTGGCTGTTAAATAGTCTTCATTTTGAATTCTGTCTGGTGGCACAGGGGAGGATTCATCTTAATATTTTTTTATTCTTTGGAACTCTAAAGATCATCAGACCCTACCTTTATGTGTCTTATGGATTGACTCTTGCTCCTCCCTGCTTCCCAGGGAGTCATCCACCCAAAGTTGGTGTGACTCAGTGTTGAATCCTGCTGGAAATCTGGGACTTGAGCCTCAGTCTGCCTTAATGAACTGTTTAGTGTCTGTCAATCCACCATTATCTAAGGAATCTATAGAAACCCAGTACTTTCGATCTTTAAAGCCAAATGATCAAGAGTCATGCCTTATTTTGGTGGTGGTTTGCAATCTTGATTTTCATTGGTGAACCACAAAATAGATATAGTTATCTCTTCAGACATGGAAAATACTCCATGACCCCCAGCTCTCATGTCTTCTAAAGATTTCTGTGCACATTTTACTTAGGCCCCCCCACAAAACACACTACATAAAATGAACATTGTTATGCTTTTTTTGAACACCTAGGAGGTATTGTGTGTAACTGAGTTCTCCCGAAATTGTGAGAAGCAGTTTGCACACCAACATGGAAAAGTCTGTCAGGGTCTTGTCAACCGAGATGGGCATTGACTGCTGTGCCTTCTGATCCAGGCAACACCAAAGGGTGAAAAAACTGCATAAGATTTGAGGTTCTTCTAGTGACTGATACTGTCAAATACAAACAAGTACTTGATTTCAAAAATCTTTGCTGTGTTAAATATATATCTATATATACATATATTTGCATAAAGTGGGTAGACAGTATATAGTTTTCAGAGGACGCACACAGCACTTCTTAAAAAACAAAACAGAACCAGAAGAAAGCTACATTGTCCAAAATATTTAAAATAGAATATAGATTGAAAGTTGTACATTTATATCCAACTTTTAAAAAGCGTTTTAGAAAAAAAGTAAAACTCAGAGTGCCCTGGTTGAGCAGCATTTAAGTCATTCGCCTCTGAAGAGCCCAGGCCGCATACCTCGGGGCTCGAATCCCCAGTCTGGGGCAAAACAACCAGTGTGAACAACTAAGCAAAAATAAAATGCTTCCTTCTCTTCCTCTTTCTTCCTACCTACCTGCCTGCCTGCTTGCTTGCCTTCATTCCTGCCTACAGGAAATGTTTTTAAACAAAAAAGAGTAAAACTACGTGACGATCTCATGATCTGCTTGCAGTAAGAATTTTGAAATCATCTTTCCCAAGCTCAACAAACCAGTACATCCCCTCACCCCCAGGACACACCTCTACTTGTTCTTTCTCTGGGATATTTGTGCTGGGCAGGGACAAAGGCATAAAAATTGCAAAGTCTACTTGACCTGATGTGCCTACTTCTAATCCTGCTCTGACAGAAAGAAATCATGAAGCCTCAGATTTTGTAAACAGGAGGTTCTTGCTCAATGCTCCAGGGAAGGTAAAACCCAAGTTCTGGCTGAGGGGAAAACTCCTCCCAGTTTCCAAAATTGGACATTCAGCCAGTCAGGCCTAGATTGAACCATGGGATTCAGCTGCACCCAAGTTGGCCACACTGTGGTCACATCAAAGCAAAACACACAAGCAAATGAGGGACACTTGCCCTGTAAGTTTTGGACGGACATGTGAGTGGGAAGTCAGGCTGTGACAGCCCCGACCTCTTTCCTTCCAGGTCCTGGTCGCCTTGGGACCTCCAGGGTAAACTTCTCCCCTCTGTGGTCTGGCCTTCACTTCTTGAGACAAAGAGTCTGTTCAGCCTTACACATGAATGAAGAGCATATGGAGCAGTAAGCCTCACTGACCACCGCTTCCCCCAGTGATTTCTCCCCCAAGCCCCTCACGGAAAGCCCGCCGCAGAAAAATCAATCTTCTGCCTTCTGTCCTAATCAGATGTTGCCACGTGCGAAGCATTATGGGGGCTCCTATCGCAAAGCAAACAAGGCCCGAGTGGCCGGAAAGAGAGAACTGCTCTTTAAAAGCTTTTAAATGCTGTTATATTTTTAAAACCACTTACTGAAGAGGTGAGTTATTTTCTACTCCTCCTTCCCCAGAAGCACAGCCATTAAGGTTACCTGGAAACCCATCCAGGAAGCATATGGCAAATAGCAACCAGGCAATAGAAACATCCGGATCTGTCATCTAATAGGAGATGGTATCGGCGAGGTCATATTTGGGTAGAGGTGGAAAAGGAAAAATAATTTGTTCACAGGGCCTGGCTATTTGGGGGGCTATTTACACAAGCTTTGGGGAAGGGGACTTTATTCTTAGCTGGGTGAGAGGCCACATGTTGGAAAGGAGAGGTGAGACTGGATAGGACTCATACGAGACTATCCTGTGGAAGGAAGAAGCAGCAGAAAATATAAAGACCAACAGAAGATACTGGAAAAACTTCCAGTCTGTTGCAGATGTGATGTACATAAAGAATGACCTGAGGAAAAAAAATTTAAGCTTCAGAAGCAAAAGCATATATCATGAAGGAATATCTACAAGGGGGACAAGATTTCCTAGTTGGAGGAGATTTTGCATAAGGTCTTGAGGCTGGGGAGGGAGCAGCTGGCATGGTGTCTGAGCCAGGTATGTGCACTGAGGCCCTAACACAGAGAGACATGTTGATAAAATGAGGAATGTATAGTGCTGTAGACTTTGATGTTTTAATTTCCATTACTATATGGTAGGAAGAGATGACTCCTCTTTCTCTTCATAAGCTCAGTTCCAGACATTTGGGAGAAAAGCCTTCACGTTATGAAAGCTGGGGTTTTTGTTTGTTTGTTTGTTCACTGTTTCTGTTAGTTTTTTCTTTTTTTGGCTATTTCTAAAGAACTTATTCCTAATGCATATTTCATTTCTAACCAACACCCTTTCTATGTCAGATGAGGTGATAAAATTTGTAATTATAGAGAAGCAGCAAAGCAGTGACTCAGCTGTTTCACCACGCCGCCCTGCCAGCAGACGCAGGGCTTGGGGAAACTTCATCCAGCTGCCAGGGAAAAGGGAGAAAAAGCAGCGAAAACATGGTGTGTGAACACTTGCGGCACCCATCCTCTTCTGCTTCCCCCCAAATGATATCCTTTTCCAAGTCATTGTGAAAGAGGGTAACTAATGAAACTAAGTCTGGAAGATAAGCCCTCTGCAAAAGCTTGTTCTGAAAATTCAGTAGAAAGTAGTAAGGCAAGCAAAGGGACAGCTTCTGAACTTTCCACACTGACTGTTTTCCACTCCATGTCATCGGTTCTAAGAGGGGGGCCACTGTGTGAGTCAGTAAAACACAGCCACAGAGACTGAGCAACCACGGAGAATTCGATACTAAAAATATAGACAGGAAATCTCCACAAGGCAAACAATCCTCAGGAAGGGAAGAGGGGTGTCTGATAAAAGCCTGGCTGACATTCCTCACTCCTCTCAAATTACATAAAACCAAGCTGTCAACCTGAAAACATTGAGCAATATTCTCGCCAGCCTCCCTTCCTGCATGTTCCATGAATGCCACCTTCATCAGGGAAGAGCACTCACCCAAGCCAGGTAGACGTGATAGACGGATAGTGATCTTGCAGGCAAACCTTCACGACTTGCAGCAGGCACCTGGGCTGAACTATGAAAATCCGGGGAGGCACTTACCAACCATTACAGGATCTCCCCCTGTCACCTCCCAAGAGGCTGAGGTAGAAGTTTAAAGGGAGAGACTTAGTCGCATCTCTGACACCCTTGGTCTCAGGAAATTCATTTAAGCACTTAGAGCCTGTTTCCCCCTCTCCAAAATGATGTGAATTTTCCTTACTTTTCCACTAAGATCTGATATTAAACATGTCACATCAAATCGTGTGTGTGTGCGTGTGCGTGTGTGTGTAGAGAAAGATAACATGTAACAGTTCAGTTTTTTGTGTGTTTTTTGCCTTACTGCTCTCTACTACCCTGATGCATTGGAATCAGTCATGATCTCTTAGTAAAGTTTCCTTTGCATTTGTTTCCTTTCACATAAAACACAGATACACAAACACACACTCATCAAGAATCAGAATTCTTTCATCTTCTTCAGTCCTAGTATGTTTCTCTGCCCAAAGAAGAAAAGGATGGAATTTACATCACAAGCCAAGAATTATTCATTACTTTGCATAGGTTCATGAGAATAGATCACACGTGTGCATTTCATCCTTCCTGTGTGCCTGGAGGGGTGAGTGGGATGAGTTTAGTTGGACAAAGTTAAACTCTATTGGACTTGGTTTTCAGTGTTTGCGTGTTTTATTTTGTTATTGTTTTGCTTACTTGCTTATTTGTTCTCACCTGAGACTTCGATATCTGCATCTGAAAGGGGCTCACTCAGTATGTGTACTCAGGCTCCTCTTCTTGACTCAACTCAGTTCCGCTAGGGCAGAAATCATCGGGGCGGCAGGAGAGCCCCCTCCCCCGACCACCCTGCCCCCTACGATGAGGCCAGGAAGGAAAGAGAGACCTCCTGGTGATTTCCAGTCCCAATGATATTTCCCCCCCCCCCCCCTTAAAACAAAAACGAAAGCAAAAACCTGGCATATTTCAACTTGGTATAGAGGTTTCTGTAGGAAAAATTTTAGGGAGTTAATGAGAGTTTTCATAAGGTGAGAAAGGAGATTGGATATCAATAGAAAATCCTTTGGGAGCAATTAACCAGAAGGAGGAATGGGGCCGCAGCGTGCAACTGGGGGATTTCCCTCTGAAGGTGATGGGGAAGCCTCTGGAGCAGTGGTTGGAGAGATGCAGGTGAGAGAATCATCCTTGCCTGGCTGCCTAGGCTGCCTGGAGTCAGTTCTCCTTAGACCAGCTGCTGTTCCTGGCCTCCTGCACATGAAAGGTTTCCTGTGCCCCTTGCTCCTCCCCAATTAATTCTCTTCAGGTGCCGCACCTGATGGAAACAACACTTGTCACTTGCTCAAACCCTTCCCCGGCCCTCCAAGATCTGTTGTTTCTTTCCAACTCTTAACTCCATCTTGTCTCTCCCAACATCAAAATTCTACCAGAATCCTCAGAACTGATCAATTCCATTCAACTATATTTTTTTCTAGGTACAAAAAAATACAAAGATTCTGGGCCTGTCTCCTTAGTTTACTTCCTTTTCGCCAATCAGTCCACCTACAGTTCCTGCTCCACACCTGGCTCTGTCAACATCATCTCCAGAAACAATTCCTCTTTGGGCTTCTTGCCTGAAAAATATTTTGCAGATTTCACCACAGCAAACTTTGAACATGTAAATAATATATAAGGAAAACCTATTTTAGGAGCTAAGAGTGACAAAAATCTCAAACCGCAAATCTGTTCCAAGTTGATCTTGCCCTTAAAAGTTTAAAAAAAAATAAAAACTGGTTGCTTATGAAATACGCAAATTTCCCTCACTTAGCACAAATACAATTGGTGACCTCAAAAATTCAAATAATGGCCCGAAGTTAGGGGAAGTGTAATGTTGACTTTGGTTTACAGAAAGTGAATCTGAGTCATGGCAAGTCCAGAAATTTCATATGAAATCATTCTGCCTCATCATGCACCAGAAACAGTGGTGAGCAAATGTGAACTCTGGCCAGCAGGCAGAAGCACTTTGTTCTTCAATGTGCAGTGACGCCAGATCCGCATTGCTTCTGACAAAGACCCTCGTCAAGCCGGTGTGTCATCGCTGGCACGTCTGCAGCCTAAGCACCAAGCCCCACTTCCCGACTTCACAGTTGATTCTTGGCGTCCTTGCTAAGTCAGGCGAGTCGGGTCTACGTAGGATGCAACGCCACCTGCTGGACACTGAGTGATAGAGCAGCAGGCTGCATTTGACCTGGCTGACCTACCCCGCCTGCCAGTGTCCAGTTTGCTAGGATGCAAAGGTCAGGCCTGACTGGAAGAACAAAAGCCCTAGCAGAAATATTCACCCTTTCTCCAAATCAGTCATCGAGGCTGCATGATAAAATAGTGCTGTGTGTGGAGGTGTGGTGTGGTTGTACATTTAGGTGTGTCTGTCTGTGACTTCTCAAAGGTAGGAAAAGTGATCCTCAAGGTCATCCTCTGCTGAATTTGTCAGGAATTCTACAACCAAAAGAGACTTTTACATAGATTGTTTTACGTACTCTCCCACTGTTCCATGTAGACTCGACCTGATGAACTACGCACCTTGACTCTCCTGGCAGAATTACTCATAACCTAACAATGTTTCCAGATGACAGCTAGCGAATGAGTTTTCCCCTTTTTCAAAAGACTTCACCCACATAGAAACAGACCGTCACAATCCCCCAACTAAACAGGACTTGTCATCATTTTTGGTGATCAAGGTTGACTCTGAGATGAAGTAAAACCCAGTCAGCTATGGGAAGAAGTCAGAAGTCATTAGTTTCTGAGAGGCTGGTAATGAACACACACGCACACACACACACACAGAGCCACACACACACACTCACCCCCCCGCCACCTCAGACAAGTCCATGTGTGTAGGTTTCTGACCAACCACTTTGGCTCTGTAGAGATGTGCTCACATATGTGACATTCACAAGGTAACTTTGCCTAAGAGGTTACTGGCTAAAACCGTGAACGTCTGTCAAAAAGAAGGCCTGAAAGACAAAGCCCTCGTGTTTAGTGAGGGCTGCTGCTTTGACGTTGCTTTGGCAATGCGGACATGTTTGCTGACAGTTCTAGGAAAACCAGTGACCCAACAGACTGACCCTTCTGGATTTCCTTACCTACTGAAAAATATAAACTACAGTATCCTGTGGGCTTGCTTATGTCATGCAATAGGGCTTTGTTTTTTTTCGTGTAATCCTCACAAATACTCTTTGAGATGGGCGCTGGATCCACCCTGCTTTACCGAGGAGAAAATGGAGGCCCCACGGGGTTAAGTCAACTGCCTCAAGGTTACACAGCTCAAAGGAATAAAATTAGGTCTCAAATGCAGGTCTCCGTAGCCCAGAGACTATGTTCCAGTGCTTACCACTTCCCAGCTGTTGATGCCCCGCTAGACCCTGAAGGACAGTATATTTTACTGTTTATGTCAGGCCCCTGATGACTCATAGGCCACATGACCACACCACTCATTTTCCTTGACCCCCTGGGTATGGAAGCAGGGCCTGAGCAGAGAGCTTTCTTCACTTTGTTTTGAGCTGGCCTGACAGTGGGGAACAGTTGGAACAAATAGTTCTGGGTCAGAGATCAGGGGACAAACTGGGCTTCCATGGCAAAAACAAACAAGGCCCACACAGTAGCTCTGAGCTTGCACACACATCTCCACGAGGGCTGACCCAGGGCCTCAAGGGTGACCAGCCTGTTCTTACGCGACCAGGGTAGATAAGCAAGGCAGTGTCCCGGATTCAGCTTCCAGTTCTGCCACATACCAGCCGTGAGACAGACACAAAGTACAGGATACACAGCGCCATCTCTGAGAAAATCTGAGTCCAAGGCTTCTCACTGTCAAGTGGCAACTATGACACCCACCACACAGGCCTGTTGTGGAATAACATGAACTAATGCGTGAGAAAACACTCATACATGTCAGGGCTCAGCGGACACCAAGTTTTGTGGTTAGTTCTACAGTGGGGAAAAAAAGTACTATTATTTTATGATTTGGTATACTTAGATGAGAAATGGCAAAGGGATATTTCCTTGCAGTATTTTGCCCTCTGGGAAAAACTCTCCGGATAGAATTAATTACACAGTGTGACGTTTCCTTGAGGCAGTTTGTCCTGGCTAGGCAATCAGAGCAGCAGTTTTCGTCAAAGCTGTCCTGCAAGGGCTCAGCTGATGCCCAACACCAGTGTTATTTTCCCCACTTATGCCAGTCAGTTCTGGGGGCAAAGGAAGAAGATGTAGGTGCTATCCGAATGCTCTAAGGAGCCCTGGGTAGATGAGAGGAAAAGGGGAGTAAATGCCAGAGCCCAGTCCTCCCTGTAGGAGAGGGGCCGCTGAGACCCAGTTGGGCCTCTCCCCTCCCTGGTTCCAGGGAAGGCTGGTGTCCCAGGGCCAGGCAGTTCTGCAGTAGCACTAGTGGCCGGGGCCTCAAGCCTCAGACAAAAGCCTTTTGTCTAGGAGTTGCTGGAGGATGCCATACAGCATGGTTTCTTCCTAAATTGATTTTTTTTTTTCCTGAATGTTATCATAAATCCTGGAAAGCTGTTTCCAGGAACTGAATTTTAAAGTCCGCTGTAAGATATGTGAATAATCGTCAGCAGCATGCATGTCCACTGTTAGGGGGACGATTAAGTATAGGCAGATGTATCCTGTAATGTTTATGAGAGGAGGAGTGTAATAGGCAGAAGACCGCTTGTGCTGGGCTCTGAAATGAACAGAAAAAATCTGTTTGCAGACATGTGAGTGTAGGGTCTGCCAACATAAGACAGATGGTGAACAAAATCAGTTGATTCCATAACGCCGGACACAGGATCCTCGGCATCCTCGGCATTTGTGAAAACCCGCAGAGCTCTGCGACACGAAGAATAAACCTTAATGATGGACTTCAGTTAATAATAGTGTTTCCATATTCAGTTCATCAATTGTAACAAATGTACCAAGTCACACAGGTTGTTAATTATAGGGGAAGCTGCGTTCAGGGAAGGAGGCCATATGGAAAATATTTCTCAATATTTCTGTAAATATTTCTGTTCAGTTTTTCTGTAAAGCCAAAGCCGGTCTAAAAAACAAAATGTATTACTTTTGCGAATAAATTTTAAATAAATAAATGCCAAGCCAGAAGGTAATACATCAAAAGAATAATTGCAGTTAGCAAGATATGACTAGTATCTTACTTTTCTAATTTTCTACATTCTAATTTTGTCTATTTTTATTTGTGTCACTTTATCAGTGAGGTGAAAAACAGACAGTTTTTAAATTTTCTCTGGGTGACTGTTTTCTGTGGCAGAAACTGCATTTCCTCTAAGTTCTAAGTTGTTGAGTTCTCTAGACAGTAAGAAGTTAATACATTTTGCTAATAAAACAGAAGCACCTTTAAATATGTCTTCAACTCCATGAGCCACAGAGTCTAAAATTTGTTGCCTCATGATTCAAGAAAAGGCCGTAGATTAAAGTCCTAATTGTGAAAGTATGGTATAGGAGCCTTCCAAGAGAAGCCTTCAAGTAGGTCCTTATAAATGGAAGATCTCTTCTTATATAACTAGACACCTAGGTGGACATATCGAGAAGCATGTATAAGCGACAAAGCTAAGCAGAGTGACGGGTGCTGACATCAAACAAGATCCCAAGGTCTCATGCAATTGAACAAGAAGTATTGATTCTAGTGGGTTCTGCTGTGTGAAAGGTGCAACAGTGGAGTTGAGTTGAGAAGTGGCATGATTATGCTAGGAAGACTTAGCTGACTTACTGATTTGGGGGGAAATCAGTCAATGGTAACTAAAATTTGAAAGCGTTAAGGAATTTGTGACATTTCAGTTTTAGAGCAAGTCCTTCATTTTACAGTTGTTTTACAAGGCACAACGCATCTTCGTCATGGTCTCATTCATCTGTTGGTTTGCCATCTAACTTCTGTGGCGGTGAGCACCGTCAAAGCAAGGTCATGTCTGATTGTGTATGCCCGGTTCCTATGCAGGCCTGGCCCATACTTGGTTCTTAGGGTAAGTTAAAGATTGCTGAAAAGAAAAAAAAATAAAAAGGCATGCCTACCTGAGATCAGGTAGTAAAGAGGAAAACTGGATCCAGGATTAAATTTCCAGGGCAAACCTCTCGACTTCAGTCAGTCAAAGAACAAACTCAAGGTGTTCATGCTCTGAAATGTATAAATACAGAGCAGCAGAGGTGAATAACCCACAAAGCCAATTATTGTCAAAGGTAACAGCAGTTCACATACACAAAGATTCATAGGTTATAAATGACAGATTGATAGAGAGCTAACTGAGGTAGTTAGAGATACCTAATAGTTGTATTATATACCCCTTTTCAAGCAAAGACATGTCTACTCATGTATAGGAATATGAATTTGGATACCCTGAGAGAGTCTAAAAATTAAAAAAAAAAAAGATTGCTGCAAATTATTTGGTACTTCTCATCCAAAAAAAAATGTTTATTTATCCTCCTTTTGAATCTGGGCTGGCTTGTGATTACTGTGACCAACTGAATATGATAGAAGCAACATTATAACAGCTCTACACCTGGCATCAAAGAACACTTGGTCTCTTCCAGCTCTGCACTTTCATGTAAAAAGATTCCATTCGAAGAGAGCCCTGAGACCCACAGGGAGACAAGCACAGCTGAGCCCAGCTTTCCAGCATCTCCACTAATCAGACAAGTGGGTGAAGCTTCTTGGAACCCTTCAGGTCAGACCAAATAACCATCAGACAGTCCCAAAGGACCCCAGCTGACTTTGAACAGAAGAATCATTCAGCTAAGGCCTGCCTAAATTCTCAGCTTACAAAACTGTGAGATGTAATAAAATAATATAGTTGTTTCAGTCACTAAGCCTGGAGTAGTTTATAATAAAACAAATAGATAACTAAAACAAGTCTTAACAAAAGTTTGTTGATGAATGTATAGATTGATAGATGGGATGGGATGGGATGGGATGGATGGATGGATAGATGGATGGATGGATGACTTCGAAGGCCCATTGTCTTCCCAAGAGGCATGATGCTTAAAGAGAGAAAGCAATTTGCTGAAGCCACTATAGAGGATATTTCTCCCTCCTCATCCATCATGGAGCCTCCTCTTTGTGGATAGCCCCACATTATACACTAGATTATTTTCCCAGTACAGAAACTGAAAATGCTGATCACTCACTTCCCCAGACTTCCTTGAAGCTAAAGTTCAGGCCCTGTAACGATCCTCTGATTAAACACGCCTTCCCCAGACTGAAAGAGAAACTGGCGGAGTAAACACGCAAGAACCTTGAAGGCTCCAGTCCGGCGAGACGAAGGGTGACGGCAGAGGGGATGCAAGTACACGTGCCCTCCAGAGACACCCTGGCTGTCACTTTAACATCAGGGTCCCATGTCCAATCTCAGTAGCTTCAGTGGGGTGAGCCACGGTCCCCCAGCCGGCTGCAGCAGGACCTTCACAGCCTCATGATTCAGGGTCCTTGCTCCTGCCTGCAAGTCCGTCCTCCCTCCCTCCCAGGGCACGGTGAACTGCCCAGTGCTGTTTCGTAAGCGCCTTTCCTGCTTACAGTGCAGAGCCCTGGCGGCTGCACACACACTCGGGTTTCTCCTTCTAGACTCCACACTGGACATGGATACTCTTCAAAGTGCAGGCGATGTCAGGAGGCAAGAGAGATGAGCTCAGGGTCCTCATCCCCCACACACTTCCACCCGAACAGTCCCACTTTCATCTTGTAAAAATTGTGATGCTCTTCCAATTTTCTTTGGAAAAACAGTTCTCTTCCTAAAAAGGAAGTTTGAAAATCACCACACATACATATAAAAAGATCACGCGTGGCTTAATGAAGGAAAAAAGTAAATGAAAAGAAACCGTCAGTTAAAGGTGACCCGGGGTGACTGGCCCCCCAGGGGACACTTGTCTGGAGACACAGACAAGTTGTCACAAGGAGGTGGAAGGGGGAGAGGTACTATTGACACAAACCGGGTAGAAATCAGGGACACAGATAAACCTTATAACGTATAGGACAGCCCCACAACAAAGAATTTTCCAGGGGAAAATGTTCCTCGGAGGTCAAGAACCCTGACTTAGAACAAGAGAACAGAGGTTCCTTCACCTGCTGACCAGAAGACCAAGGCAAAAGACCAGAAAACATATCAGACTCCATGTCTCTAAATGTCCTTGGGCCTCAGTTTCTCTGCAAGATACTAATGGCCACTCTGTGTGTCCACCACACTCTGCAGAGTTGGTCAATCCGAGAACCTCCAAAGTTCTTTACTCCTAGGAGACTTAACCTCCACCAGATTTTCTATATTTCCTGGTCTTCGTTTTTCATTTTCTCTTTTTCTGGGACTCCTATTATCTGGATTTGATATTTCCACTTCTATCTTCCTTACTACTTAGCTTTCTTTTTATGTTTTTATTTATTCTTTCCTGTTCCCTTCTGGGAAGCGTCCCTTCAGCTTATCTAATTCATTCTTCAACTATATTTATCCTACTATATCTCTTATATATTGTTTTTAGTTCAACTATTTCCTTCCACTACTTACTACTGCCACTTAATTCTTTTCATCACTTCTTGTTCTTGCTTCAAATTGCAAATACATTTCATTATCTCCTGGATATGACATTACACTTATTTTAAATATTTATGGGTTTTTTTCCCCCCTAATGTTTTTGCTTTATAAAGTAAGCATTATCCAGTTTTGGTCTTTTAATGGCATTGTATTCGTGTCCAGATTTTCTGGCCTCTGCACTTGTGTCAAAGGGAAATCAGCTGCCTGATGCTACTGCAGCATCAGAAAAATGGTTCCAGGTAGGGGGGTGATGGGCCCCCAGACGGAGAACTGCTGTTTCCTCCCCATTTGCACCCACTTGCAGTTCCTCTAGGCAGGTTTTGCCTTTAGCCTTGAGAGGAACAAGAAGAATGGGCAGTGCATTGTTACACCCTAGAATCCACTCTCCCTTCGTCCTTCTAGAGTTTCTTCCGTGTTGGTTTGCGAAGGAGAGGAGCCACCAAGCCTGTCACATAATTAGCAGGAAGTGGGGAGGCCCCCTAAAGTAATTAATGAATTTCATCTAATAGGACAATTGGAAGAGAAGCAACTCACACGAGAAGCAGAACCTGTTCCCAGCTTGTGATGCCCTGGACTGAGCAGCCCCTCGTCTTTGTCATGCAGTCCCCAGCATTCCTCCATTTCACCTGCAGGAGCAGGTGCCCTGAGCATGAGACAGTGGCCGTTAAGAGTCCTGACCTCAGTGACCCTATTCACTTGTGTGTTTAAATTTTCTGCAGCACGTGTTGCCAAGACCTTTCTTCCTAGGTCAGTTCAAACATGCAACTGCCCAAGTGAGGAAGAAGGGAGGGCGGTGTCTGCTGTGGGCTGGACATCACTGGGGAAGCCTTGGGTGGTGGCTGCCCGGCTGCTGTCCAGATGGGCAGAGACAAAGCCCAGAGCCTCGGGTTACACAGAAGAGCGGTCTAGGGAACAATAGAGCCTTGTACTGCATCACTTGCTGATAAATGTCCTCGACATCTCTTCGCTCCGAGTAACAGAGCCATTTCTTGGCAACCAAAGTCCACCCTTGAGTGCTGTGCTAGGAGTCTGCAGCAAGGCTGTGTGCACATGAGCACAAGGTTGCACAAGTGGGCTTTTGAAACAGGCTTTGTAGACGGTCATATACAACCAACCTACTTTTAAACCTCATTTCCTTTAAGAATTCAGAGTTGTAATTTTTTAATGCCATACAGTAGATAAAAATCAGAAAGAACAGTTTTTCAAACTTCAAAGTGTCTGACCCTCATCTGAGAGCTGAATATATCAGCTTCTTCCCTGCTGGAGATGTTCCACGTTTTCCCAGCCATCTCTAGATGCCGGATGAAGTGTTCCTGAACATTCTCTCATCTGAAGTCAAGGTATTGTCACGCATGTGTGCTTTTATAGACACATCATTCAAATATTTCAGTGACATGTTCTTATAATAAATACAAAATGCAGTGAGCCAAGAAGATCATAACTATCATAGATCAGTGCTTTGCATTACTCATTTATTTATGCCTGCCAACAAATCAAACAAAGACCACCAGGGCTAATAAATAAATAAGTGGAGAGATGGATGGACAGATAAAAATAAAACGCTAAGCCTATTCACTTGCTGAACGAAGGAACAGGGGCTAGTGAAGGAATTCACTGAGTAGGCAGGGGTTCACTGATGAAAGGGCTCCCTAGGGGATTGCAGGTGGTTATTGGTAACTAAGGATTGAAACCCAGTACTCTGTGGAGGACAAAATGAGCCCACAGGTCTAAAATAAACCGCATAGCTTACTGTTTAGGGAAGCATCTTCAGGTGGGACCAGTCAGTCTAGCATCCCAGGGTCACTCCAAGTTCATGGCCCCTTATCAGCTCCAGCCGGTCAGTACTGGCTGTGAGAAACACAGCCAGCACTTGTGATCTCTCTTACACAACCAAGTAGAAAAATTTACCTTACCTTCCTCATCATTGCCTTTTAAAGGTGATACAATTACCTATAGAAGTAATAATGGCTGGTATTGATTGATAAGTATACTGAGGCCTTGATCATCTTAAATTTTTCCTTATTTGAATAAGTAATAATTACTTGCCACAATCTAAAAGGTATAAAAGAACACAGAAACATCAAATTATATGCATCCATATTATATGCATAATTATTGTCATCCCCATTTTACAGAGCAGGAGGCTGTCCACAGTCAAGACAGAATTCAAACTTTGCAGCTCTTCATAATGCTCTTAATTCCTCTTCTCAGCTGCTGAGCTGAGACTGATGTATGTTGCAGATTGAAAAGGATTTGTTATTAAAATTGTATTTACAAAATTTATTTTATAATTTCAATTAAATAAAGTGAAAAATATTAATTCAAAACATACTGTGGTTAGTATGGACTAGTTAAATGCTAGTTTATCTCAACATCTGACTTTAACCTTTGCAAACTGCTTTGTAAATGCCAGATATTTTATGAAGAAAATAAAGGCTAAATTTGCTTTTTGATTTTTATGTCTTCTGATGCTCTAGAAACCAAGTCTGTCTCTTTGCAATTGTGCATGTGATTGCCAAACTCGAAGGAGAGAGTGGGATGAGCTTTCCAAAAAACATTCTTATTCTCGTAACTTCTACCCACCCCAGCCTTTCCCACACCAGCACTTTATAACTTCCTATGAAGAGTATTTTCTAATTGACACATTTTTTTTTTTAAGTTTCTTTTTAAAATTTTATTGAAATAACATTCCATTATAACATTGTGAGGTTTGGGGTGTGCGTCTTTATAAATCAACATTTTAAGCCTAATTGGAAAGAACTGCACCCCTCTGTCCATCTATCCTCTTCCTTGCATCTTCAGACCCTTTGAAGGCTGCCCCATGAAACCCCTTCAGAAGTAAATGACTCCTGGAGTTAGAGAGGAATAGTGAAATATTGTAAAATCTGTGACCATTGTCTTCTCATCTGGGGGTAGATACAGTTTTTAGCAATAGATACTATCTGATAAGTCTGATAACTAAGAAAGTTGACTAGTCTGTGTAATAAAGTTTTTAGTTCCCAAAACGTGCAACCCAAGTAATATGATATGATTTTCACAGCATGAATTGATAAAAGGTAATTCCAAAAGAGGAATTTCCAGATGTTCTTGATCAGTTAGAATAAATGTAACTCCTCCCAAAATGGTTATTGCAGTGATAATTTTTTGGTGCCTATGTTCTAATATGTTTGTGGTCAAACTCAGTATGAACCTTACATGCACATTGAATACAAACATATCATCTGCATAACTTCCCTTCTTGCCGACTCTAAGAGTTATAAGCCTAATATGGGTTGCAGAATGATATTTCATTAGAAGATAAAGTTTCATTGCCAAGAAGACACTAAACACATTTCTAGAGTATTTTTGAGACTTTTTTTATAGCACACAGATTCAAAGATTCAATATTTCAAAAGACCTTCTGGAATCTTGAATTATTTTTCGGTAATGAGCTTCTACTGAATCAGCTATATTCTTTCTCCTAGTTTGTCTTGTAAATGATAATAATTTGTAGGCTAGTATTAAGAATCTTTTCACTGAGAACTCCTTCCTTAGACTCATTTGCACTGAGCTCCAAGCAACTGAATTATCATGCAAAATGCCTTCAACTTCCAATTATCCAGAACGCAAATCACAGAGAACTCAAAGATCCAGCTTTATCTTCTACATTCAATTTTTCCAAAAAGAAGAGAAAAATGACATTATGACTATTGCTATTACTGCTGCCACCATACACATAATAATGGCTGGGTAGATCCTGGTGGCCTAGCGGATCAGGCCACCGGACACAGTTCACATACATTCCAAGGATCCAGGTTTGCAACATGGGGCGGGGTGAGGGGAACAATCAATATAAACAACTGAATACAAATAAATAAATACATAATGTCTTTCTTTTCTCTCTCATCTGTCTACTTACCTTCATTTTTGCCTGCACTTTTCCTTTAAAAAAAAATGACTGGCATTGACTGATAAATACTACCACAGACTTTATCATTATCTTGAAATTTTCTTTATTTGAATAAATACCACATTACCTGCCAGAATCTGGAAAGTATAAAGTAGATACAAACATAACTAATTATATATACAGCATATAATATATAATGTGTATATATAAAAATACAGCATATGCATGTAAAAACAAAACTATCATGTATTGTTATTATAAAACATATACATGTGCATATGACTTACAATGAATAATTTTGTGAAATAGTTCAACCTTCTAATGTATTTCTCACATAAATTGTAGCATTCGATTGATACTATTTCACACCTTTTAAAATATCTCTTGGACAGTTGTATATATTCGCCTCTTTATATTTAATGGTTAAACGGTATATTATTTTGAAATGTAACAATGTTTTCAAATAGAAATCTCAATGGAATGAAAAGTTTCTTATTTTTTTCCAGTCTCCTACGTTTATAGCACTGTATAACAAAAAATTAGAATTCATTATAACGACACTGAAATGTCTTTGGATTCATTAAGAAAAGACTAAACATGTTCAGCTTCGTTTTGCTTTAAAGCATTGATGGGCTAGTTTGTGAAAATCGAAGAGCTCTGCTACTTATTTCACCTTCCGGAGGCGTCCTCATATTCATGCACTCTTTCTTATCACCACTAGGTGGTGCTCCCACCACACTGTCGCTAAATGAGCCGTGGGCCAATGCTCCACACCACGGTGCATTAGGTTCCACTGGGTAAGGCCAGTTTTGAATGAAATTGCACAGTGTGAAGTGTATTTCTAAGTCCACTAAAGTTTGCACGGAACCCCCCAGCGTGAGAATGACAGTGGCAAAGCAATCTATTCAGGAAAGCAGAAATCTACCCACAGTGGTAAGGAAATGACTAAGGCAGGTAGTGACAGTCCTGACTTTCCTCCTGGCGAAGCTCTAGATAGTACTTTAATCTTTCGCTCTAGGGGCTGGCTGCAGTGATGCTATGACGTACCATCATGACCCAGCTCACAAAGATATCTTCTAAGACCTTCCAGCAAGCACGATCTGGCCAGCACGTGTGTTGGGGAAAGTAGGTCTGTGGGGAGGACCAATGAGGGGCCTTAGGTCTGCGCTTCGGTGCTGGCCTTGGTAAGTGCTCTGGGCGGAGAGCAAGAGACAAAGCTCCAGATTTTCCCACTCAGTGGACAAAGCTTCTCTTCCCCGGTCCTGGAGTTCTTTCCGTTACATTCAGTATCCCACATCACCTTTGAGTCACGTCCCATAAAGAAACACCTGGCTGAACCAGCTTCAAGGGAAAGCGAATCTCATGTTTCAGTCAGCTTACAAACATGGGTTAGGGTGAGTGATACATTCACAAATGCTACACTGGAACAAAAGAGAGGCAATCTATATCGGGCAGGCTACCAAATTCATGAAAGAGGTGGCACTTAGAACAAGAAAACAGTACGCTGAGGAGCTGGAAAGGGCTCTTGGGCGGCGGAGTGCTGGAGAGTCAGGGAGGTACCTCGGGAGCCAGCCTGGAGGCAAGGAGCCTGGTCCCCTGGTACCAGCCCAAGCAATTCCAGATTGCTGGCGTTCTGCATGAGCTAGTCTGAAACGAAGACCTCACTATTTATTTCCTTTTTGCTTCTTTTTTTTTTCAAGTGGGACCACTAATCTGCCAATTTTACAGATGAGAACACTGAAGCACACTGGGGATTTTCCCAGGGTCATGCCCAGTAGGGGACATTTTGAATTTGCTGCAGAAGGGAGAACAAGTGTGCACATGGGAATAGGAAAGAAACACATCTCCCTCTGAGTCACAGGTTAGAAGAATGTTTGTAGGAACCTAAAGGTGGTTTCCAGTTGCCTCCCAGGTTCATTTGAGATACACTTTTTCTTATCAGAGATATTGACCTGGAGCCTCAGCTGCAACACATGTGTGTTAACATTTACTCAACCCCAAACCTGTAGCCACAGGACCTGAAAAGTAATAGAATACTCATTCCATTACCCGGATGGTTCCTTTTGCTTTTCCATCTTTTCACTTACTATTTTAAAGCAATTAACTACTCTCGTTCAAAATACCTCCGATAAAGAAAAAGTCAGTACTACCTCCTGGGGTAAGTCATTAGCTCTGATCTAAGTTTAGCAGTGGATACACTGGGGGAAATTTGGCAAAAAAATTCTATCTCATTGTAGAATATTTACTCTGTGTCATCAACTGGTTTCACTTTTATTTACAAAATATGGGATTAATTCCAGACTAACTTTAAGAGCTTGAATCAAACCATCAGTTGGGAAAACCAAGGGTTGGTATGGAGAAATTAACTGCTAAAAATAAGTGGTAGGAATAAAAAGCTTCTGCAGAGCAAAAGAAACTATTAGCAAAACAAAAAGCTAGTCAATTGAATGGAAGAACATATTTGTCACGAGGTTAATATCCGAGATATAGAGAAAAGTCACACAACTCAACAAAAACATAACAAAATCCTAGTCAAAAAAATGGGCAGAAGATCTGACTAGACAGTCTCTCAAAGATGATGTGCAGATGGCCAACATGCGCATGAAAAATGCTTGTAGTCACTTATTAGGAAAATGCAGCTACTTTGGAAAACAGTATGGAGGTTTCTGAAAAAGCTAAAAATAAAACTACCATGTGATCCAGGAATTCCACTTTAGGTATCTACCTGAAGATTATGAAAACACTAATTTGAAAAGGTACATTCACCCCCCCACCTCCAACCATGGTGTTTATTGCAGCAGGAACAGAAACAACCTCAGTTACCGTGGATAGATGAATGGAATGGAACACAATGGAATACTACTCAGCTATTATTTTGAAAGGTGAAATCTTGCCATTTACACAATATGGGTAAATGTAGAGAGGATTATGATAGTCAGTTAAGAGGATAAAGAAAAATACTGAATTATCTCAGTCATATATGGAATATAAAGGAACAAAAACCAAAAAAAAAAAAAAAAACAGACAAAACAAAACAAAAACTAACCTTTGGACTCTGACAACAGAGCTAAAGTTTCAAGAGAGGAAGAGAGTAGAAGGTGAGAGCAAAGGGTTGTGGGGGATCCAACGGATAGTGGTGGAGAATTATTAGAAATTCAGTGGAGGGTGTATGTGTTATATATCTGATGAGTGACTTACACATCTGAAACTTACATAGTGCTCTAAATCTATTGTATATCAAAAAGCAAAAGCAGTGGGGACTCTATAATGCCGGTCACAAGGAAAAGGTAACTGTTCATTTTCCACTCTCCTGGTGAAGAAAATACAGAAGGTCTCTCTTAGGTTGTTGCTGGATTTAGGTGTAAGAAATTCACCTCAAATCAACTTAAGAAAACAAGCGCATGTGAAGCCCAGGCAATGGAAAAGTGAAGGGTGCATCACATTCAACCTGAGGCAGGGACTCAAATGGTGTCATCGGTTATTTGTCCTCTTCCTTTTACCTTTGCTTAACTCACTCAAGCTCTCCTGAATGGAAGGCAAAACCCCACTAGTGAGAGCTGCACAAACTTAAGAGTCCAGGAGGAGAAGCCTTGCTCCACGTTTCCAGGGTTGCACCTCATTGGCTTGGATTGTACCATGTGATCTTCCTTGACCATATTGGTTTGATTCTGATTGGTCAGCCAGTGTCACATGCCCACTCCCTGCACTGGGTCTTGAGAACCCAGTTTCACAGACTGTTAGAACTTGTCTTAAAAGATGGCACCCTGGCAAGCCCTGGGGTTGGCTATAGTCCACATATATCGCAAGGTCCTAGGTTTGCATCCCGGGGCTAGCAGGAACAGCGAAGTTAAACATTTAAATAAAATACTTTATCCTCTGTCTTCCTGCCTGCCTCTGCTCACCTTCATTCCTGCATGACCCTTTCCTTTAAGAACAAATAAATAAAGATGGCACCTAAGTCAAGACATAAGAGAAACATGTTTCCAAGATGGGAAAAAAATAAGTTCTTTTATTGGACAAAGGGCTGTTGAGTAGGCAACAAAATAAATGACAGCTTGTACGCCCCCTGTATCTGCCAGGCCCTGCTTCTCTCTGTGCTGATACCTGATACCTCTGGAGGGTTAAAAAGCAGCACAATAACAGGAACTATAGCCAGCCTCCCCGTTCAGTTATGATTTCATTAAGCAACGTTTATTTGTAGTAAGCCACAAGCTTGCACTGAGCACATGGTGGGAGTATTACTAGGTAAACTGGTTTTGAGGAGCCTTTTGTCAGGAAATACTGCAGGTCTGGGGCTGGCCAAGGCCCCACAGCCATGTTCTGAGTCTTGGCTGGCTGTCAGTTTCTTTTTCTTCCTCCCTGCAGGCCCCAGGGTACCAGTCTTTTTTGTTGTTTTTTTCTTTCTACCCTGTTTCTTGGGAATTTCTCTTCTCATAATTTGGACTAGGCCTACGACATGTCTTCCCAGCTAACTTTGACTCTCTCAAAACAAAGGACAAGGTTTTCTTCTTAGCTGAAGACACACTAAACCTGGGAGAGGCAGTCAATGGATTGAGCTAGTTTTCTTGACTGAGGCAAGAAGACTGTTTCTTCTTTTTTAAAGAAAGATGAAGGCAGGAATGAAGGAAAAGTAAGAAGGCAGGCAGGGGGAGAGAGGGGAGAGCATTTTTATTTAGTTGTTCATTTTGGTTGTTTTCCCCAGCCCTGGGACATGAACTTGGGTCCTTGGGATATATGTGGACTACACTTTGCCAGAGGCAGGAGACCAAATCACTACTCCATCTGGGGGTACCTACAAGAGGACTCTTGACCTGCCTGATAAGTAGGCAGAACCCTGCTGGTGCTGCCTGTCTAACAATCGCAAACAGATGTAAAAAGCTAACCTCCCCCATCTCTCCCCACCATTTGCGTGCTTTGTATAATCTCTGAGGTCCATCCAATAAGGGAAGTGGATTTGACACAGAGCAGGTCTCCCACTACCTTGGTTGTCACCTCTCGATAATAAACCTAATTTCCTTTCATCGATATACCTCCTCTGAAACGTTCGTCTTTTTGGGGATGATGGGCAGTGGTCCTGGGTCTTTAATATCACCAGCTACCACTTAACTGCCACTCACTCTGGACCAGTCACTATGGAAACCTGCAGGCTATTATATCATGGAATCCTTACCTCTCCTTTTGAGGTAAGATACATCCAATCTAGTACCATCCACCAAAGAGCAAACAGAATGCTGGAGAGATGAAGACACTTTCGGAATTCATGTGGCCAGTCAGTGGCAGCAAATGACAGGAGCTAGGTCAGCCTGACACTAAAGTCATGCTGTTGACCATCACACACTGTCCCCATGGACCTCTGCTTCAGGAAGCCCTTTTCCAGCCTGGAGGCCTGAAGACCAAGAATGATAAGAACAAGCCAGGATGCAAGACATATAGAGCACCGACAGGCTCAGGAAGGTAACTGGCATTTCTGATAGCCACAGGGCTGAGAGATTTTGATATCAATGTCTGATACCACACCCTCCCCAACCAACACACAAGAAGAGGCTCTAAGATAGGTAATCTTCACACATTCACCCAGCTGGTACCTCTAGTTTATGTATTTGATTGTTTCTCAATCTTACTTTCCCCTATGCCCTTCTGATATATGGAAAGTATTTATTACCACCATCCCCTATTCTGGGTTAGTCTTCTGGGATAGTCCAATGGCTTCTACTCTCCCATTCTGTCTTTTGCACTTCTCACCAACCAAAGGACTTTGTTGAGCTTTACTTCCTGTTGTCTGAATCATTCGAACATTTTTCCATATATAAAATTATCGTATAATAGTGAATATGATTTTCAGAATATGCTCAGACATAATTAAAATATGTAACACCTCAGAAGGCATGGTCCTTAGAGCATATTGGTAAATACCAGTAAGCATCAGTCCTGTTACACCTCAGCCAGGAGTCCCTGATGCTCCTGAGGGCACTGCTTCCACGGCCACCGTTGAGAATGGCTAAGGTAGTTTCTAGTATTTCTGCGACCGCTGCCACAGAAGTCCACTGGGTAAGAAAAACAAAAATGGAGACTGTATAATCCTCTTTCTCCTTTATTTTACATAAACCTCCCTTCCCAACCAATATTTTCCTATACAAGGAATGGAATTATCACTGATAAGCACATCCTGTACAGGTAACAATGAGTAACAATAGCCAGATGTGTGACTATGTGTCAGAATGACTTCCTATAGTCCATCAAGTTGCTATCCAGTGGCATCACCCTACCACTTGTCTCAAAATTCAACCATTAGGAAACTCAGCAACTATCTCTACAGCAGCCACCCCCTCATTCCTCCCAAAGGAATTTCCGTTTGCTTTTCGGGTCACGAGGGAAGTGAGGCGTTGGATTTCATAATCCCTGAACATTGACTCAGTCTTGGAAGAAGAAGCTGACACCCAAACCTGACCATTTGTTGCCTGCGTTAGGAGCGCAGAAGGTGACATGTTAAGAAGCCAGGTACTGTGTCTTCCTATGCAAAGATTCCCCGAGCAGAGCCTCCAGGTGAGGTCAAAAGTCAGGAATGCTGCTCAGCTCAGCCACAGAGCAGCAGGGCCCTCAAGAGATGGGGCCAGAGCTGGAGGAAGGCAAAAAGTCTCACCAACATCATGAAATCACGGAAAGGAATTATTATTGAGTATATGAAACACCATTTGTTGATTCCCAGAAATAACTGGAAGGTTTTGTAAAGACTGCAGTTCTCCACTGGGGGAAAAAGATCAGTGAAATTGTTGTTATACCTTTGTTCACAAAACATAAAGCTATTTATTTCAAGTCAATGAAATGACACGGGGGCCCTTGGGGATGTGCTGAAAAGAAGGTCAGGGAGGGTTTCCCTTCTGGAGCATCACACAAGCACAGAGGGAGGCTGGACTGGGATTCTGAGGAGTAGGAAAAGGGAGTCAGTTTTAGGAATCTCTTTAGGATCACCTCAAATCTCCAAACCTGGGTTTGGGAAGTCCCAAACTTAACAATGTCATCCCTCTTGGTCCCCTGGCTTCATGCTCCGAAGTTCCCTGAAGTCTCTGCACCACCATGGTCTCTGATTCCTCTCTGAATTCTTAGAATACACTCACCCACCAAGTAACTAGCAACAACCAATACATGAATACAGTCTTATTGTACATGTTTCAAGTAATGTACATGTCTACAGAGCAAAGCTAAAAACCATCTCTTCCATGGCCACTCTCTCCCTCAGAGGCCATACCGCCCATAGTTTGCTGTGATCCTTCCAGTCCCTTCCTAGGTATTTAAATCATACACAGAACAGGGATCCATGCACCTATGTCATTATTTTGTTTCTCCTTTTATTTTCTGATATAGGCATTCTTTTGCAGCTTTTAGTATTTGCTATGCTTTTGGCTTGGAAATCTTTCATGCTAGAATATACAGGCATATCTCATTCATAGATATGTACATATAAATACACATGTAATACTCTCATGCCCTACATTTCATATTCATACAAAAGCGATGATCATAAACCCATGATTCTGCACTTTGATTTTTAGACCCTAGAAAATCTGGCACATAAATATCTTCCTTGTTATTAACAACTGCACCCTTTTTCATCATTTAGATTTGCCCGGAGTTATTAGCCAGAAGCCCAGTAAAGAACATTTTTGTTACAAGCAAATGTCTCACCTATCTTTAATTGAGCCTCATATTCTTTGGAGGAATCATACACCTTGGAAGTTTCTCTATGTGGAGAGGATGCTGGATAGAAAGAAATGGAACAGAGGCTTCAGGGTGAGGAAGGGCTAGGAGATATCATTTCCTCCAGATTTGTCTCTGATACTTCTGATTATGTTGTTCTGGAGTTACCGTTAGAGCAGATCTTTATTTTCCATTTTTTAACATCTTTGAGCTTTAACTTAACCACCTTGGACAAGTCATTCCAAATGACAGCATCATTTGCAGCGATGTCCAGCACTCGTTTCTGGGTGAGACAAGCTGTCATCTCTGATCAAAGATGCTGTGTCTCTCCATGACTCACTTCCTCTGAGCATCTCAGCTCATGGTAAAGGAATTTTTTTTCATAACTAGTTGTACATGAATGTAGCTTCTACTGCTGTAAAAGGTAGGGACTGTACACATGAAAACCTGAACATAAATTTAATGTTTTCCTGGTAACTCATTTGCCTAAATGGTTTCCCTTCCCCTAGCACTTCCTCCCTGGTGAAACAGACCTCATTTTGTGTTGGGATAGTCTTCGCCAAAGTAAAGTCATGTTTCCCAAGAAAGGCTCGAAATTGCTTTTAAAAAAAAAAACCAACTTGCTTCATTTCAGCATTTCTGACATTGCTGTTCATATTTAGTCAGGCAGCCAAGCAACTAACACCGGCTTGCTTACGAGCCTGGATTTCCTGTCAGTGAGCATAAATGCTTTTTAAAAATTATTATTGTTTTTTAGTCCCTGCCACTGAACCAGTTTTTCATCTTCATTTGGACGAGAAGGCCTCCCTGCATTGCTCTTTCATCATCCTCTCCTGGCTCTCCTTGCCTCCTGTCTGGCCTGGAGCCCAGGACTGACTCTTCCAGCCTTGCGACAGAGCCTAAAGCCCTGTCCCTTTGGGCTTTTACCACGGTCACCTGGCTTGTCCACCCTCAGCCCTGAAAGCCCCCACCCACACCGATCTCCACACCTCAACACTCCCTCTGAAGATGTGATCCTCCTCCTTGCCAGAGTCACCCAATCTCCTGGCCCTCTGCCTGTGCCCTCAGTTCTGTCTATAACCGTTTACTCCGACAAGTATCCTCTCCCACATTCATGTTTTCCTCCAACTGGTTGCTTCCTTTGCAAAAAAAAAAAACCTCCAAAAAAACTCTCCACAAACAAAAATCAAGAAAACCATACTCAGCATTTCCTCATACTAAATGTATTTTTTTTCTCATCCCTGCTATTTCCTTAAGCTACTGCCCTATCACTTCTTCTTCTGACAATGTTCTTTAGAGGCCACTCTGCATTGGGTCTCCCATCTCCTTACTGCCCAAACAGTGCTTTAAATATGTAAAATCTAAGCAAAAAAGTAGTACATACATTTGTGTAGATTCATTGAAGAAGGTATGAAATGGGAAATAAGAAACCCCTGCCCAGAAGGGAAAGATAAATAAGCAGAGCACAGAGCAGTCCTCGGGCAGTAAAGCTATTGTATGGTGGAAGCATGTTATTATACATTTGTCCAAACCCACAGAATGTCACTGCCAAGAGAGACCCCTGACGATGAGAACTGGGTGATAATAATGTAACAGTCTAGGTTCATCAATTGTAATAAATATACCACACATGTGCATGATCACACACACACACACACAGACACACACACAGATGAGCGGGCGCATCACAAACTGCTCCATCACTTTCCAGCTGCATGCTCTGAGACCCTTTAGGCTGACCATACCCTAAGTGGATCCCAAATGATCACATTAGCAAAAGTCCTATCCTCACTTGCAAATGGTGTTGGAGTAGTTGACGGTCAAATCCCTCGTGTTACGTGGGGTCAGTCCAGGGTGTCCAGACCTTTGCAGTAGTTATTTATCAAATTGCAATGAAATACTCCAAAACCTGTCTGTCAGATCCAGCAGGAAGTTATTCTTTCATCCAGTTCTTCAGGGTCAGGAATCCAGGGACAACCAGGTGGCTGAAGGTCTGCACTAAGGTAGCAATCCAAATGTTAGCTCAGGCTAAAGCCATCTAAAGGCTTGACGGGGGCTGGAGGATGTTCTTCCAAGAGGGTGCACTCAGTGGCTATTGACTGCAGACCTTAGTTCTTTGCTCCTCAGAACTCCACTTGGGGCTGCTTGAGTGTCTTCATAACATAGCAACTGGCTTCCCTCAGAGTGAGAGGTCCAAGAAGGAACAAGGTAAAAGTCACAGTGTTTTTTATGAACTAGCCTCCGAAGTTACACCATTTCTACAACATTCTTTTTTTTATTTGAAAGTAAATTTATGTATCTGTTTATTTTCTTTCCACAGCCCCAGGTCTCAAACAGGGATCCTTGGGCTTTACATGGCATGCACCTTAGCCACTGAGCCACAGGGATGTGCCGTTTCTACATCTTTTGGTTCATAAAAGTTTTCCCTATTTAATGTGAGAAGAAACTACATAGCCTGTCTGGAAAGTGGCTCCCAAGCTTTACAATTGCCCTTCTGCCTGATTCCTAGTGTCCCACCAATCCTTGCTGGTTCTGCTTGGTAGACCTCTAAATGCCAATGAAACAGTGACCACTTGTGATTTTTAATACTTTCATATCATCTGAAAGATTTACAGTGAGAACGTATTTTATAATTTAAAGCATTTTCAAAATAGAATATTGGCAACTTGATCAAGTTATCCCCATCTAACTGCTAGTCATTTTCCTTAAAAATGGCTGGGGAAATTATCACTCAATAGTCTCAAGTTTTTTTTTTCAGACACACAATATATTGGTTTTAGATACTGTATACTGTTTGTATGTATGAAGTGTATATATATATATATATATGCATATATATTTTAGACACACATCTGTGTATATTTATAAATAAACTTTAAAGGCTTACTTAAGTAGAATCACACTGTTCTGATCTCGCTTTTGAAAAAATTCAGTAGGCACACCCTGGTAGAGTCAGGGTTAGGTGCAATCCACAAATCTTTCAAGGTTCATGTTCCAGGGTCAGTGGGAACAACCAAGATAAAAAACTAAATTAAATTAAAAAAATGATTCATTCTCCTCTCCCTTCCTACCTGCCTGCCTCTTCTTACCTTCATTCCTGCCTATAATTTCCCTTTAAAAAACAATGCAGTAATATATCTTAGCACAAGAATCTGGAAAGAGTGTCTTTTTCTAGTGAGGGGATCTGAGCAGCTGGAAAATGGGAGTGAAAGAGCAACTTCCCTTTCATTACATATTGCTTTGTATGATTAGAATTTTATAATAAATCCACATATTGCTTAATTAATAAATCACTTAAGATGATTTTTTTTTGAAGACCTTCCCATATCGGCACATAGGAAAGCAATTTGTTCTTTTTAATGATTTCAAAGTAGCCAGCTATACAGATGACCATGCTTTGTGCAATTAATTTTTTTTCATGGTGTTTGGGTCATTCTCAGTTTTTAGGGTTGTTAATATCACTGTCGTTATTATTGAAATACCACAGGGAGGGCTGTGTACACACACCTTGTAATACTTCGGTGATGTTTCTTCTCTTCCTGTTCCCAGATGTCTTTCCTCTTGCACCATTTGTACATAGAAGGTTCCTCTTTGATTACTCAGCTTTGAACGAGATAAGTCTTCCTGATTCAGCCTCTGCTTCTCAGGAACACAATGGATACAGCATAGCTCCCACCACACCTGAGCCCCACTCCTGCTGGGACAAAAGGGAGATTTGGGTTTTGTACCTCTGGTGAGAGCCCATTCCCATAAAGAGATGAATCTTACTGACTTTTTTCTGAGATCTAAGGGCCTTTTCGCCACCTCTTTTGTCACTCCTGTTCTGACTTGCTGCTTTTGGTATTCCTTCTGCCTATCTTGTGTGATACACAGATAAAGTCACAGCAAACTGAAATCAGCACAGAAAGTAGTAAGAAATGGATTTTCCTCATTACTTACCTGTGTTCAGTCAAGTCAAACCCCAGAGTCAATCTCTGCTCCTCAGTTCTTGTGTGTCCTTCTAGAGATCACTACACATCTTTGCGTAAATGTTGCTGAAACTAACCTGAAGTTGTTTTGTGTTCCATTGATTATGAATTATAACTGTGTTCTGTCCAATCTCCCTTCTACTGAGTGAGTAGAAGATGTACAGGCACCAGACCTTCTTGTTCACCTTCAGTTAAGAATCTTGGCACACCCTGGTGGAGTAGCGGTTAGGTCAGTAGCCTCTGAAGGATGCAGGCCACGTAACCTGGGGTTCGAGTCCTGGGTCCTGGGGAAAACAACCATTTAAAAAAAAATGCTTCCTCTTCTCTCTTTCTGCCTGTCTGCCTACTCACCTTCATTCCTGCCTAAAACCTTCCTTTGAAAAAAAAAAAAAATAGAATATGAACTAAACTATCTTAAAACTCCAATCTCCCACCCTCCCCACCATCACTGGCTGGGGCATAGGCAGTGGTCATATATCTATTTCTTTAATCCTTCTCCCATGTGATGTAAGAGGGGCCATGATCACTTCTCTGATAACCTCCACCTCCCCTTTCCCAGGGCTGGGCACTGGGAGAGCAACAAGGAGGAGAGACAAATGTCCCTTAAGTGCCTGAATTGTGATCCTCTCTTTGCGAATGACTACAGCTGCCCTGGCCAACATTAGCCATTTAGTGATAAGTGACTGATTTCCTAGTACAGGCTCTTTGGAACACACGAGTAAGTTCTTCAGAGAGGGGCTCCCTCACACAGTTTCCCCAAGGTAACCAGCTGCAGGCCGATCCGTTCCATCTCCTCAGCCTCCAAAGGCTGTTGGGGTCTTCTCATTAAGTGAGAGGCAGCAAGGCAGCTCCATGCTGTCACTCTTCATGGTATCCATTCGCCCCATGGGAAACACACACACCTTTTCCAAGGCAGACCCCACCATCTCTCCCAAGTCTCTGTCCCTGCTGCACAAGTACAGGGCAGGTCAATGTATCAACAATCTGAGCAGCTGAGCAACTGGCAAGCCCGGCTACTGGTCTTCCTTCCTGCTGTGTACTCCAGTCTTCAAGAGTGTTTCCCCGAGAGTCATCAGCTGACGGGAAGACAAGGAAAAACTCCAACACTGTATCCAGCCATCTCAGGTGGAGTCAAGTAACAGAGCTGATGATCATGAGGTCACTTCTATCCTCTTTCACAAGCCCTAGAAAGGAAGTCTCACTAGTTGTTGGTGGTTTTCTGCAGAGGGTGGAAAACACACCCTCCTTTGCATCCTGCTGTGGCTCCCAATTCTACTGCCACAGAAAATCCCACTCAAATACCATTTCTCTTTGCACCAGTCGTAGTGTACTTCTGTCCTCTTAATAACACCTGAATAACATCTCTTAGAGATTCTATGCCAGTTCACATAGGTCGGTCTCTTTTAAAAACATTCCATTGCGTTCTGTCATGTTGCTATATCATTGCCGAGTTAGTACCCTTTTGTGGGTATTTAAGTTGAGCACCTGTCAATGTATATTTTTTATGACTAATGTTTATTTGCTCTTTTGTTCACAATGCTACATTCGTTTATTTCTGAATATTGACATTGCATCACAATCTACAATCTTTTAACTTCGGGAAAAGTTTTTTTATCCAAGTCAACTTGGCTTATAACATAAAGGTTTGAAGTGTACAGCACTAGAAATCAGCATCTGTAGTTCTATTTTTATTATTCTCCTTCTCATGCCTCAAAATCATTTACGGTTTTCACATGGTCGATTCTCTTTTGGAGTACTTGTCACTGTTTAATTTCATATTTACAGTGAGAGAATTAACAAGAACTAAAGTCAGTTCATAGACTATTTTGAGGAATAAATGGTTTGGAACAAAAAGCAGTGTCCACATAAAAGTTAGACTAGAACTCAGATGATAATAGGAATGTCTACTCTGAGTTGCAGAGTGAGTTCATTCCATTTATAAGCTTTACTGAGTCTTCATCAACTTGCTTCAGTGTGGATGCTGGTGCTCACACAGAGGAGAAACATCACTAAGAGATTTCAAGGAGAAATGCACTCAGGTGTATTTTCAGAAAAAATGGAGCAATATGATTTTATCTTCACTCCTCTTTGGGACTGTTTTTCTCTCGAGCAAGGCTGTGATTATATCTCCTATGATGACTTTGTGTATATGGGCTGTTTTCTTCCTCATCCTGGATCTATAATTCTGAATGAAAGTACAACATGCACCTGGAAAGGTGGATTTGTCTAGGTGTGGCACTCAGTTCGCCTCCACCGACTTTACCTCCCTGAGGGACATGGACATTCTTTTCATTGACTCCAATTCCTGCCTGTTCTGAGGAAGCACTCGAAGGAAGTTGGGCCAGCACCCAGTAGAAAAATGTGCTGGTGGGGATGCGAGTACATGCTGGGACAAGAGTGGACAGCCTTTGAAACTCATTCTAGTCTTCCACTGGCTTCCCACTAGGATCTTGAACTTTACTGGGTCTAATAGTGGAGCAGATGCACGCTTTGAATTTAGAAACCCCTGCACTTGAATTCCGAGATTATCTTTCCTGTTGGGAGATTTGGATAATCTCCAAGCCTCCTTGAGTCAGCTTTCCTGTTTGCAAATGGTAGATACTGCTACCGGGATTAGGGGTAGATATTTCTTTACTAAACAAACATCATTTTTAGTAACCTGCCTTAGGAAAGCAGAAGTGACAGATAAGCAACCACTGAACAAATGTAGGCTTGGAAGGCAATGAACTGAATCAAAGTAGATAAAACCATCTACTCAACAGCAGAAGTGACCATTTTTTATTTCAGTGTTTTCAACTTTGTTTGACTAAAGGCAATTCCAACTGGTGGCCCACTGCTTTGAAGAAATTTGTCCTAGAATCTGGTGGTGAAATCTGTCACCTCCCCCAGAGTTCTTTCCTATGCTTCCCTCCTAGAGAATCCACTTTGCTCAGGAATCAACTTCTCCTCAATACGGTTCCCCGCCTCGGGAGAAGCTAAATCCAGGCACGGGCCTGACTTTCTTCAAAGGTGGGACCAGTCCATTCCTTTCGCTAATCTTCAAGTCAAAAGAATGAATCTGTGAGGCAATTTGGATCAATAAGACAAGGTGAGGTTTGCCATGGGGAAACTTCAGCTGTGAGCCTTTTCACTGCCTCTGGCCACTGTTCACAGAGATGAAATAATCTGCCACCAGGCCGAGGGCGATCCCACCACACAGAGTCAGGCAGGGAAATGGAGTTGAGGCTACTGGGGTGCAGCTTCTGTATTTTTGTGTTTTGTTTTGCTTTGTTTTGTTTTAATATTATTTAAGGCAGTTCGAGTTGGGATTAACTAGTACGGAAACCCCCTTTGCCTCTGATAGGAAGGATGCACCAGTGAAAAAGCTTACTTTTGATGATAAAAGGGAATGACAGACAATAAAATCAGGTTGCCATGTGTGACACACAGTAAGTCTGATTATCCAACAGTTCTTCCTTCTCTTCTTGCTGACCCAGAGAACTCCAGTCTCAGGCGCACAGCCATGTGCTTAGAGAAGTGAGACCTGGACCTTAGGGTGACACAGTTCTAACCCAGCAGCTGTAAGTGAGGTTGCTGGTGAAAAGCATGGAAGAAGGACACCCATGGGTGCCATGCTCTGCCTCCTACAATTGAACATGGTTGTGTGGGGATAGATCTGAGCTGCCGCAGTCAGGCTGCAATCATGAGGGAGGACCAGGAGAATCTCAGAAACACCCGCTCAGAGACTGAGTCAGCTTCCTGTCTCAGGACTTCCTGAGAGTCAAGGAAAAAGGTCCCCTCTAATCAAAACTGGCTTTAATTGGGTAGTCTGCTACTTTCTACCTAAAATATCCAAACTGACAAACTTCGTTAGGGCTGGAGTTCCGAAGCTGGATGCCATATTCTGCTTGTTCAGGCAATGCTCTGAAATCTAAATCTTGTCTGCTTTTCCTCAAAGTACCCCACTTACTTCTTGGTGCCCCTAATAAAGAAATTTCTCTTTCAGAGGGCTTAATTGGTTTATCTGACATGATGAGGTTTAGGAGAAGTGAAGAATAGGGGTTATTTCCTCCCAGGAGGCCAATAGAAAGAGTAAGCTCTAAATGTGGTGAAATACCTAGAAAGGTCAAGACTACAGAGTCTTGAACTTAAATGACAGCAAAACTGTGGGACATAGAGACTCTCAGGTCACCAGTAAAGGTAGGGGAGATGCCATATCTAAACTGAGTCTAGTTTTTTTTTTGTTTTTTTTTTAAGGTAAGGTTTAGGTAGGAATGAAGGTGAGAAGGCAGGCAGGCAGGAAGAGAAAAAGGAAGAAGCATTCTATTTCATTTAGTTGTTGCCCCCAGGTCCTTGGAATATATGTGGATTGTACCAGCCAGAGGCTGTGGACTTACCTACTAAGTCATCAGGGCACACCATGAGTCTCAATCTTAGAAAAGGTGACCACAAAAAAAGATTTTTCAAACATACGAGGGAGCCTGTTGGAAAGCAGCCTATATTCCTGACCTTGGTTGAACTTCAAGTTCTGACTCCCCTAGTCAGTGTGGGCTCCAAAGTGTTTGCCTTTTAAAGTTGCTATGAAAGTGGAGATGATGTATGGAAAGCTCCTAGCTGAAAGGCTTATCTGCTCCTAAGTGTTCCCACCATATCTTAGAACCGTTCTGTGGACAAACTACATTTAGTCACCTCTTGTGTGACTTGCGAGATATGACAATCCTTACTCTATCACTAACTACGCACTTACCTATGCTTAAAACATAACTATTATGTCTCCTTACTACCTATGTGTAAAATCACCCTTCAGCTTGCTAATAGACACCAATCATCTGCCAACTCTCTAGCCATCTCTCTCCCTTCTCCTAATCGCACTATCCACATCACCTCTACTCAACACTAAATACCATCTATGTTGTCTTAAATGCCCTGTTCCCTCTGCCTGTAACACCCTTCCCTGCTTTGTAGACTCACAGAGGTCTCACTCTCAAGATTCAGCCTAATTAGTCTTTGCCAGTATTTCCTTAATATTCCTCCAGGTGAGAGGAATACCTTACTGCCCATATATACTTGTATTATCTCACCTAAAATTTGTAACACTTGTGTTCATTTTCCATGTCTATATCTCCCACTGGACTATAAATCCCTAAGGACTAGGATTTCATGTGACTGACCTTTGATTCCTGCCCAGAGTAACTGATTAACAGATGCTTGCTGATGGAGGCAAGAGTGTTAGATAGATTAATGTGCATCTGTTAATCTTCTGTGTTCTGGGAATGAAAGCTTTCCCTGCCCTCAAGGAACTCACTGCAGATGAATGAAAATGAACAGAGAAGGACGATGGAATGGGGTAAGTCAGGGTACAATGTGCTATGTGAGCTCTACTGTCATACACCCCATCCAGCGGGGAACAAGGCATGTATTCAGAGGTACACCTCAGAGGAGTCAGCCCATGATCTGGATCCTATTGGATCAGCAGGGTTCATCATCAGAATCATGGGAGAGGGCGCTCACGGCAGAGGCGGTAGCAGGTCCAAAGCAGCGAAGGTGCTAGCGGCAGAAGTGTGGCAGCCGCTCAGACCTCATACAGCTGGAGTAGAGGGTGAAACGTGGGTGAAATGGGGAAGCAGACAGGACCATTTACACAGGACACACCTCTCCCAGGGCATCTGGAGGTTATTCTTGAGAACAATGGAAGGCTTATGGATCCCACTTTGAACCAAAAAGACTCCATCTTGTCTGAAACAATCATGTTGAGAATTCCAGTTAAGTGTTAAGTGCAGCCTGACAGCATTTCCTCCTTAACAGCAATGACAAAACAGGAGACCACCTGCTGGTTGTCAGAAAAGATACACCGCAGCATCTATCTGAAGACTCTGGTTTTTAAACAAAGACCTAAGTTCAGATCATTTCCCTTCTTGACCCTTTAAATTGTCCCTATTCCTAGAGCCTGGTGGAACACCTTGAGACTGATCCTTGATTCTAGACCCAGATCACGACAAGTGCCTTTTTGAGTTTATTATAGCCTGATCATTTCTCAGTCAATAAGTTTCCAAGAAAAAGAGACTACAGTAAGAGTTGCATATATAAGGTCACCCAGAAGTAGTGTGGGGCCAGGCAGAGAGATCAAGGTGGTGTTCTAATAAGTTCTAACTGAGAGCTGGATCAAGGCAGGGAAGTCAGGATGAAAAGGGTGTTCAGACCCGGAAGGTATTTAGGAGATAATATCATTAGAATGTGGCCATTCTGCATAAATGCAGGGAGCATGGGAGGAAGTGGCCGTAAAGACAAGCCTCCCAGGTTTCTGCCCTGGTTGACAGGTAGATGATGGTACTCACAGAGGATGAGCAAATTCAAAGAAAGAGAACAGTGTCAGTTTTGCTGAGGCTGAGGCTGAGGTGCTGGAGAACACCCAGGTGGATCTTCTTGGTAGGCAATGCGTTCTCCATTCCTGAGGCAAGGAAAATAAATGTGGTGCTCATCAGCAAAAAGGTACTAGCTGGAGCCACATATGCAGATAAAATCTTTCAAGGAGGATGTGTAAACATTGAGAGAAGAGGATGAAGCCTAGAATGTATCACGCATGCAGACAAAATTCTTAAAAAGTCGAGACAATACCCAGAGATACTGGAAGAATCATAAGAACAAGCTGCAAAAGAGACTGGGAAGCAGAGGACTTCAAGAGGGACATCAGGGATCTAAAGGCCAAATCCGGCAAAGATGGCAAGGAAAGAGTCTGAAAAATGTTGAGTTGTGGCTGAATTTTCCCAGACCCTATCAGCCCATGGGTACCAATGAGATCACGTGATAGTCTCTATTTTACATGTATCATTAGCTTGTTGCCAGTCATCTGCAAAGGACTTTCATTTCCTTAAGTAATATCCTTACTGGTGTACCTGATAGCTAAGCAATAAAGTCTACTGGGCACGGTTTATGCATATCCCAGGGATCTGCCTTCAAGACCCAGAACAGGGTGAAACAACCAGGATGAACAACCAAATAAGTAATGCTTCTTCCTCCTCTCTTTTTCTGCCTGCCTGCTCACTTTCATTCCTGCCTGCAGCTTTCCTATTAAAACAAAAAATTCTAACTTCCCAGTAGGTATTTCTGGAGTACCCTGAAGTGCCTCACGCAAGTCCAAGAAGAGTCCTCATGTACTCTTCCACACGTGGCCTCTTTTGATGTCATTGCATTTGAGACTAGGCTTCCCTGCAGCCTCCACAGTGCTCCCACATACGGTGCCACTGAGGTCCATAGGCTCCATCTCCTGAAGTGCCAGAACTATAAACCTTCATGATGTCAATGCAAGAGGGTATTCTATGCTCTGAATCCCACCCTCCATGCCAACCTTTTATTTTAAAGAGAAGAAGCATTTTTATTTATTTGTGTGTTATTTCAAACTCAGGTCCTGGGCCTTCCATGGTCCACACCCCAGCTGTCTCAGCCTCCTGAGTCACAAGGGCTCACCTATGCTCTGAATTCTTCACCAAGCTAAAGCCGTTTCTGAAAAACGGAGCCAATATCCCTTTCTTTGCCATCTGTTTGTGTTTCATAACTCATATATTCTCTTATGAAAATGCCCACTTCAGCTTGGATTCTGTGGTCATCTATCCTAAGAGTTAGACACCAGTTCCTGGGGCAGAGCTGTAGGGCCCACAATAAGGGCCCCCTGTATCACAGTCTCTCCCCCAGGCATCCAGCTCCACAGGGGACTTTATGCAAATAGCTCCTTTGGGAAATGCACTCCCAAAACTCCACAGCCAGACTTCAGAGTTACATTCAATTAGTCACTTAGTCACGTAGCTACAGTAATTTAGCGATGTAGAAATCATGATGGATATTGGTCAAAGGAAATTCTGCAGAATGGTTGATAAGGAAATCAGATTGCAATGAGGCAAGGAGAGAGGGGGAGGTCAGAACAGTACCAAGAGCAAACACGACAGCAAGTTTCAAGAAACTTGTTTGTTCAGTAAAAGGCGGAGGCAGGAAAGCAGGGTCAAAGGATATGGGGTACAATGTCAAATCATAATGCAATCCATCTGATCAACTTATATAATGTTATAATGCTGATGTTATTTCAATAAATATGTATTTAAAATTTTGTAAACCCCTGGTTATTCCTTTAAAAGGGGGAAGAGGGATATGAGAGATGGTGCTGGTGGTTTTCTTACCAAGGAAGAGATGTGAACATAGTTGCTGAGGAAGAAGGGCCTGTAGCAAAAAACAGAGACAGGAGGCTGGAGCCGGACACTGAGAAGAAAAGGCTTCACAAGCTGAGGGAAGACGCAGAAGGCGGTTGTCCTGATCACCCTGAAGACACCCTGGGCCTCAGAAGGAGACTGGCTATTGGAGTCCAAGCTGAAGGAGGAAAAGGAAAAAGGAGACACAGACTCTGCCATAGGGCTCATTCAAGAAGGAAGTGAAACTCTGGGAGAGGAAGTCCCCAACTCTGACAGGGACTTATTGCCTCAGTCCTCTGCCCAAGCACATTCACTTTGTTGACAAAGATCTCAGTTTTGAGTTCCCTCTCTGTGACTCAGAATCTGGGTTTCTTGTTTTATCATTTAATTCCAGTAATAATGAGGTCGACTTCGGGAGACTTCATTTTCTTCCCTTCTCTCAATCTCAGGGCTCGGGGTACACCCACATGTTCAGCCAGTGGAGGTGTCCAGCTCTGGCCCCCGCCCCACTTCTCTGAAGATATTCTGATTTCAGTTTAACTTCCTGGGGGAAAAGAATGTTTAACTTTTGAAGAAAATAGTTTGTGCGTGAGTTATTTAACTTGCAGCACAGAAAGGCTGTCTGAAGTGGACCTAGAACAGAAGAATTTGCCCCACCCATTTGGAAGCATAGACACCATTGAGAAGAGCATCAGATGTTTGAGTCCTACAGCCCCTTTCATTTATGAAGGGACAAAAATAGAACACTCCAACTCTCTCAGAATTGGTCTCTCCTGGAGGCTTCATGCTGATATGAATCACCAAGTACAGTGGAAGACAGCCCCAGAGGCAAAGGGGAAGCTCCAGTTCTCCTAAACCTTTAACCCTTCCCTTAATCAAGAAGCCAAGTGCTGCCCTGGGCCTCCCCCCATCATCTAATCCAGAAATGGTCTTTTGTCCCTGTTTTCTAGAAGAATGAAGAATGAAATTTGATAAGGTCTTAATCGAAAAGATAGCTTATCTGCAAACAGTCCTCTATCTAAGAAATCTATCTCCTAGTTACTGGTGACCTCCTCAGCTCTCCCCCACATCCTAGATCCCCTTTCCAAGTCTCAGTCCAAGATGTAAATCATGAGTCTGGCCCAGCAACCTCAGAATTTACTGCCATATAAATTCTCCATAGGTGCGCTATTAAACTTGGACTTTTCTCTCTCTAATTGTGTCTAATGTTAATTCATTCAACCAGCCTATGAAGAACCTTAGAGAAATAGGGGAACTTTTCATTTGACACCCCCACATCCAGTATGAACTGAATATGGTAGCTGAGTTATTACACCACTTCCACTCACAAGCAGTGAAAACAAAGGGTCCCAGAGAGTTAAACAGAAAATGATCGTCTCAGTTCTGTAATTTGAAGTTGAAGGGTTGTTTTGGAATTTGTTTCCAAGCTGAACTGCTATTCAAGGGCTACAAAGTCAAATGTTTAGAGGGCAAAGCAGGAGTCTGGATGGCATGAGCTACCCAAGGGGTCTGTGGTAAGCCAGAGCTGCTAGGGCCCTGTCCCAAGGGGACAGCAGCTACTCAACACCAGCAGCTGCCACAGATGAATGCAAGCTCAGTTGCCAGATCTGACTTCTCAGAGAAAGAGAGATGACGAGTCCAGATTCATTTGCAAATGCATTTTTAAGTGCTGGGAACTAATTGCAGGAAAACAATCACACTAACATCCACAAAACAGGCCAAGCAAACTCTCAAGGAGCAAACTCAAGATGAGGTGCAAATGCACAATTTCAAATTTCCCCTCCTCTAAAGAGATTTCAAGTGTTCTGTTTCTTGCATGATTCTGTCTGCAAGTGCGGAAAAAAAAAACGTATTTCTAAGGAGAAACAAATGATTTTACTCTAAGAGGTTGCTCCCTGCTCAGGCCCCACTCTGGTGCCAGTGTGTGCCCAGTATGCTTCCCCAGAGGGTGATTTAACTTGGCTCTCTGTAGGCTATCCTCAGAGACCCGAGGGCAGCAGTGACACTGAGAATAATGACTGATGACTAAATACAAGTATGATTGATTATTGTGCATCTCTAGCTGGTGTGATCACAGCAGACCAAAATAACGTTGGGGCTGTCCCTTTAAAAATCTACATGATGGGGCAAACTCCGCCTCCAAGGAGGTTCCTTTAAATGGGAGCCAGCTGGCTGGGCTGCGGACTTAAACCGAGAGCTGTACCTGCGTTTGAGAATTCCTCCCAGGGAGGCAGCAGCCTGTCAGCATGGCAGAGGCATTTGTGAACAGCAAAATCCAGCCAGGGAAGGTGGTTGTCTTTGTGAAGCCCACCTGCCCCTACTGCAAAAGGACCCAAGACCTCCTCAGCCAGCTGCCCTTCAAACCAGGGGCTTTGGAATTTGTCGATATCACTGCCACCTGTCAAACAAACGAGATTCAAGATTATTTGGAAAAGCTCACAGGAGCCAGAACAGTGAGTTTGGGGTTTGATTTGCAAAGCGTGGGGGAAAGCTCCCTATTTCTTTTTTTCCTGTCAGGGATGTGACCAGGGTGTCTGTGCCTTTCTGCAGGACACTGCTAGGGCTCTGTCACAGGGGGAGGGAGGCATTAGGAGGGCTGTGTGGGTTGGGGGAGGGCGCTGGACGCTGCTCCCTTAAATGGGCAGCTGGACTGCAGCCTGGGGTCCTTTCAGCTCAGAGGGAGCTGTGCTGTGTGTCCAGTCAGTGGGCCCAGCAGCCATCTCATCTGGGAGCCATGAAGGAGCTATCTGCAGCCTTTGTTTTAATCAATGCCATGAAAGGACAATTTTTAGCTTGCAGCAGGGGCGGTGGAAGGGGAGATGGAGGGGCCAAGCGAGATTGTACATTCATTATTCAACATGGGACTCCAGGGGCATCGGTGCGCTTTCTTCTGTTTGACGTGGCCAAATGGGATTTGCCGTCCTTCAGTCTTTTTCCAGGCTCTTTTAACCATAACCCAGTTTACGCCTTCTTCCTTATTTTAGCTAACCCTTCCCACTGGAAAAATCGAACTGCTTGTGATTGGCCCCTCTGATCTAAATTAGGGATGTTTCCAGGCTTGTTATAGTAGGGAGGCCGGGGGCCAGACCTCCCGCCTGACTCATAATGGCTTGTTGTATGATTCCCTGGCAAGTCAGCCTTTCCATGATCTTCAAGGACCTTCTGCTGCAAGACCAGATTAGAGTAGGTGACCTTTAAGTCCCCTTTTGCTATGAATAAACCCTGAAACCTTTTATCTGCAGTTATTTCTTCTCCGAGTGCAGGGAGGCCCAGCTAGCCAGAGGGCCTAGCTAAGATCCAGGGTGAGTGACTGCCAGCAGCTCATGCAGGTTACCTGTCAGGATGCATGTTCTAGGACACAGTATTTGCAGAAGCACACATCCTATTTCAGTTTTAGTCTGATTAACAGGGTTCTCTGTCTTAAGCATCTGAGACAGTTTCTCCTTGATTCTCCAGTCAGAAATTAGCATTCTGATGCTGAGAGAGGCTGTCACTGCCAGAGCCCCAGCTGTGAGATGAAGACACATTTCTGGGAGGTCCTGGAGCAGAGGATATATGGCCAGAGATTCCAGCTGTCCAGGCCACCAGGTCCTGAGGGGACAGGGCAGTCCAGGTACTGTCCTCGCCCCCTGTGGTAGCTCCCTCTCAGCCAGTGGTTCCCAAAAGTTGCTGCACATTAGAATCACTTTAGGAGCTTTGAAAAAAAAACCCCAAAAGCCCCAGGTCATACCCCCCCACCAGTTAAATCACTGTGTGGGAGGTGGGAGTTATTGCTAACTGTACAACTTCTTCCAGGCAAAGGCTACAAACTTTCAGTAAACTTTCAGTTATAAGATGAATAAGTCTGAGGATCGAATGTACACATGGTAACAGTAGTATTGTATACTCAACCTGCTAAAAGATTACATTTTGTGTTCTTACCTTGCACAGACAAATGACATCCATGAGAGGTAATAAATTTATTAATAAACTTGATTGTGGTAATTGTTTCATAATATATACATATATAAAACTATTATACGCCTACCTTAAATATATAAAACTTGGTCAATTACACCTCAATAAAGCTGAAGAAAATGTTTTTATTTCCTAGACCCCCAAATCCCCGGGTAATTCCAATTTACAAGTTTTGTGAGAGGTATCAGGTCAGCCCAACAGACCTGTTCTCTAGCAGAAAAAACAAACCCCTTCATGCATTCAGCCAACAATTTTTTTTTATTGCTTTGTACAGTGACATTTTTTCTTCTAGTAGCCTTTAAGTTTGTGCTTGAATTTTTTAAAATGTGTTTCTCAGGTGCCTAAGTCCTGAATGCCTTCCTCTAAGGAGAATGGCATACCCTTTAAAGCTGTTTAGTTTATGATACCTAACAGTGGAGGGTTTCTCTTTAAAGAGATTGAAAATTTGCTATTTCACTTCAAAATGACCTACGGTTCAGTCACATAGTAGGAGCTCAGCAAGACTCGCTTGATTACAAAAACTGTAGGCCTCAATCAGGTCATGTCCTTGGAGAAATCTGTACTGGTCTTTTGACACCTGCAGCTCCTATGTCAACATGTCCCTTCACTCCTCCCCTAGTGCTCTTCCTTTCTTTATATAGATCCAAGCTTCTGACCTAGAGAATGTTCCTTGTCTTCGAAGAACTTTCAACATTCTTGCAAGACAGGTCTACTGGCAAAAATTCCCTCAAATTTTGTTTGCGTGAGAAAGTATCTTTCATTTTTGAAGGATAATTTTGCTGGACTCAAGAAATATTTTTAAGCAAATACTATGTTCTAGGCACTTTTCTAGACATTGGAAACACCACCATGAACAAACAAAAGCTCCTGCCTATGTGGAATTTAGATTCTAGTAAATACAATAAACAGTATGTTGAGAGTGGTGATATTTGTGATATGGGGTGGGGTGATGAAGGGAAGGGGAGCAGCAAGTACAGTTTTAATTGGAACCACTAGAGCCTCACTGATTTGAGTTGCGCTGAAGTTGGTGAGAACACGAGGTGTGAAGAAATTTAGGGCTAGAGCAGGTCATGGGAACGTCGAGTGCACAGGCCCGGTGATAGAAGGGTGTCTAACAAGGTCTGTGAGGCTGAAGCATCGTGCTTCAGTAGACTGGGAAGACATGAGGTCTAAGAGAGGAGGTAGATGTAGACTGACCATATATATTTCCTTGAGACAAAAATGGGATAGGGCTTTTGAAAATCTTCTACAATCTGGGCCTGGGCAGCTCAACTGCCTCTTTTACTCCATGTTACAGATGGCCCTGTTTTATCAAAAATGGGACACAATTGACGGTTGGGAAATACGAAAGCAAATGGTCCTGTCTCGTTTAAAACAGTTATGTATGGCCAGCTTAGGTATAGGTTAGGAAGAACTTTCAAGCGTTCATAAGAGCCGTTGCTGTGACAGGAGATGAGATAGAGGATTTTGTGAAGAGAAGTGACCCAATCACTTCATTATGAAAGGGTCACAACGGCAAAATTTTGTGAAAAAGCGTCTGTAGGAAGGCTAGAGGGAAGGTTGGAACTGGGAGAGAGACATCTGGAGGCTATAACAGTAGTTAGGATGAGAGATGATGGTGACTTGTACCAGGAGCTGAGGAGGTGGTCAGAAGTGCACAGCAGCCGCCACTCCAGGTGAGCGTAGACAGCCTGGCTGACGCTGGGTGCTAAAGAAACCTGGTCCAGGAGAGGAAGGGCCCCAATATCACCAAACTTATTTTGTGCTAGTTCTCTTCCTACTTCTTGACAATAACAGACTCAAGTTTCTTCAAAGAGGGGATGTGGCCAGCAGGGGAGGCACAAAGAGTGTGTTTCATCTTCCTTCTTCAGCTGTAGCAAGTTTCCTGCTTTGTCACCACAGCCCCTCACACTGGCCTGTGCCTAGAGTTCCGCTCTCTCAGGGGTGCCAATAGCCAGTGTGCTGTAAGGTGGTGGTTTTGCTGCAGTGGCGCCAAAAGGGTAGGTGTGCAGGCAGCAGGGCCTTTCCACTCTCGGGCAGCCAGCTTCTTTGCCAGATGATAAGCACACTGCTCAGGGACAGGCTGATCATGTTTCAGGGCCTGTCTCCAGTGACGGGGCTGCGGTGGGGCTCTGGGTTTTCAAAGTCCTGGTTACTCTGGGAGGATGACGACTGCTCAGTGTCAACCAGCGTTTTACAACTGTGACCTCCAGAGCAGGGGAGTCAGCGGCATGGAATTTGTCAGAAAGGAAAATGCTTGGCCCAACCTAAATATCCTGTCTCAGAAGGGGTGGGGGCGGGGGGGATGCATTTATGTTTGAACAAGCCTTCTGGTGGTTGTGATCATGTTTGAAATCCACTGTGGAAGGAGAGGACTCCTTGCCGAGGGCATTCTTGCCAAACCACTCCAGCCCTCCCAGAGAACACTCTGGTCAAAGGTAGAGATGTGGCAAGCTGTAGGAGTAGTGGCAATTGCTCAATTCTCTTTGGAAATACAGACATTCAAGAATGAATGTATCTTTTCCTTATTTAAAACGCACATGAGTTTTATTTCGTGAGGCAATGCCTGCACCAAGGAGCCCAGCCGTACAGGGCTCTTAGAATTGATTGGGATTCTGCTCTTTTACTGTGACATGCGACCACAGCACAGAGTTCAGAGGGGGTAGAAATTAAAATGTCCCCACAATGCTGAAAGGGTGCTTGGGTGCTGGATTTTTCTCCACACGGGCCAGGGCCACATAAAACTTAGGGTTCTCATCTTGTCTTCCTATGAATATTCTTTCAGTTGGTAAAAGCAATGTTGTCTTGATGGTGTTTGGCACTTGCAAAGCCACCCACAAAGCCATGTGTCCCAGGAGAGCAGGCGGCACCTGTGACGGAAGAGGACAGGAGAGGACTCTCTGGAATGCAGTCCTGTGTGCGCTCTCTGGCTCCCAGCACAGGAAATAGCTGTGGAAAACACCACAGGACTCTTAACTTTTGACCTTAATATTTAAAGCCCAACTCTACCCAGAACTCATTTTTTTTTTTAAAGAAAAAAAAGAACTTAAGTGAAATATTTCAGACCTTTCCCTAATCACTTTAAAAAAATTTTAAATTAAAAAAAATTTTCTTCACTTAAAAAATTCACTTGAACTATGCCTTCTGAAAAAAATCAAAAGCTTTGAAAATATTCTTTCTCCTTTGTCTTTCACCTCCTGCCCTCCTGGTATATTCCTAATGTTCAGGGAGAGGGCCTGCTGCTGGCTCCTGGAGAACAGATGTGTGTTTTCCTCCATTGCCAGTTAGCCTTTCAGTGACACTAACCTGAAGTTGTGTGGGCCATAGTTCAAGGACTTCCTCCTCCTCCAGAATTCCAAACATCTTCTGGAATTCTGAGATGTGCTTGTATTTAGTGGCGGGGAGGCACCTGTGGTGACTGAGATGCACAGTGACATAGCATCAGCCTGGCTTGCCTCGGGTGCCCCACCCATGCAGGTGTGAAAACAAGCCCAAGAAGACTCATTTGAACTGCAACGTTTCAACATCTTATGATAGGTGTTAGGAGGCCTAGAAGGAGGG
>RJWH01002230.1:0-158157 GCA_004363575.1 Solenodon paradoxus
TCGCCTCTCCCCCCTCTCAGTACTCCTACTCTCTGGGCCTTCTTTCCCCAGCACCCATCTACGGTCTCTAAAGCCAGTGTCAGCGTCTTGCCTCCTTCCCTGTGGGGTGGGGTCCAGGCCCCACCTGGTTTCCGGGTGTAGCACCTATGGGTGGTGACCTTGGGCTTATCTCTTTGTAAGTGAGATGGTTGCATTCTTAGGGATATGGACCCTGAAGGAGGAGCTCAAAGACCCTACCGGTATGCAGTGTTTACAGGCTTCTAGTACTTGGTTACCAGTTCCAGTGGTCAAGCCCTAAAATGGAAACTTGTCTGTAACAGTTGTTTTTAAGGCTACCCAAAGGAGAAGCTGTAGCCGCCCCATGCTGGGTGCACAGTGGAGTGTAGGTGTGACCATGACCGGTATGGTGTAAGGTTTCTCCCAGTGCTGTACAGCCTCCTGGAAAATACCTCAGGAAGACTTTGTAGCATAGTTTACATTCCTAGACTGGCACCTTTTATGAGCTAGTTAGAAGACATGGGCAGAAAAGCAGACGGGTGGTCATCTGCTGCCAGACCTGCCGTCTGAGTTAAAGGCCTTTCCTTTGAGTTTTCTCTCAGCTTCCCTGCCAGCTCTTCAGTTGGGAGCCTCTTCCGATAACATGCCCAGAGTAAGAAGACTGGCTGCTAGTCCCATTTTAGAAAGTGTGCTGTTGAGTGGTGGGCCCAGCCACGTGTGGGCAGTGCTGCATCCCTCACTGCTAATGTGTTTTCTCTTCGGACCAGGTTTCTGCAGAGGTAACTCCGTGGAGAGGAAGATCTATATCCCCTTGAACAAGACCGCGCCCTGTGTTCGCCTTCTCAATGCCACTCATCAGATTGGCTGCCAGTGTGAGTGGCAGCCAGGATCCATGTGTGATGTTTCTGTCTGTGCCCTTGATGTAAAGACCCAAGTCCTACTTGGGATTTCAGACTGCATTGAGTGCTACAGGTTTGAGGAGCTAGGGAAGCACTTGTCAAGGCAGCCGAGATGGTTTGTATGAGTTGACACCCAGCAAGTGCTGCCCATGAACCTTGTGTGTGTCCCCTGGGCCCCACAGCACTGCTTGGCCCACCTGGCAGATGAGCCAGGGGAAGCCAGGGCACCTGCTCCCTCCTGGTGGTAAGTGAGGAGGTCAGGAGTCGAACCCCCACAGCCCAGCTTCTGAGCCGGACTCTCACCCTGTAGGTGAGTTCCATTTTTAAAGGACAGAGGCTTTCCTGGCCAAGGTGACCAACCCAGGCCCTTTGGAAAGTCCAGGTCCCCAGACATGCGGGAACTTGATGTCAGCACATCTCTAATTCAGTCACAGCCATCCTTTGGGAAGGTCTGTTCTGGAGTCCCCAGGTAGGGCCCCAAACTAACCAGAAGCAAATAATTCATTTCCAAATAGAGCAAAGAAATGGAAAGGCAGGAAGGCCGGGTAGGCTGCATGGGGCCAAGAACCTGCTGTTTCCAGAGAAAGTACAGTGTGGAGACATTGGCATCTGTTCTTGTGCATATGGCTGTGTGAAGCTGAGAGAAAAGCAGCCCCTGGAAGTCACATAGTCTTCTGACTCTGGACAGCGGTGACTGCCAGAGCCTAAGTTGACATCTGTCCTGCAGCATCCATCAGTGGGGACACAGGGATCATCCACGTTGTGGAACGGGAGGAGGACCTGCAGTGGGTGCTGACCGATGGCCCCAACCCCCCCTATGTGGTGCTGCTGGAGGGCACGCTCTTCACCAGGTGAGTTGACACCTGCCTAGTTGTCTAACAGGTGAGTGACCCTGGAAGGAGAGATATACCCCAGAAGGAGTGACCTTAGATGGAGCACACTGGAGAGCAGGGACGGTGCCTGCTCTCAGATAGGGTGGGCAGAGACAACTCTGCTCAGTCAAAGTCCTGACTCTGAGCTTAGAGACCAGACAGGCAAGAAAGGAATCAACCTGTGTCTCCATTGAGGCTGGTCCCTGGCTGGCAGACTCATGGTTTTCCCTTCTTTCCCAGGCATCTGATGGACAGGCTCAAGGGGAGAAGTGGCCGAATCGCTGGCCTGGCCGTGTCCTTGGCCAAGCCCAGCCCCGCCTCTGGCTTTTCTCCTAGCATGCAGTGCCCCAACGATGGTTTTGGTAAGAGCTGGCTCAGTGTGTTGCCCAGAGCTCAGCGTCGCCTCCGTTTCATGTATTTGTTGGTACCTGTGTGTGTCTGCTGTGCATCCTGTGTCTGTCTGTATAAGTGCGTCTGTGTGTATATCTCCATGTCTATGTCTGTGTGTGTCTGGGTCTGCATATGTGTGTGTATATGTGTTTCTATTTGTGTCTGTGTACTTGCATCTATGTGTCTGGGTCTGCGTATGTGGTGTATATGTCTGTTTCTATATTTGTGTCTGTTTGTGTGTACGTGTGTTTGAGCGTGTGTCTATGTATCTGCGTCTATACATGTGTGTGTATGTGTCTGTTTCTCCGTGTGTGTGTCTTATGTGTTTTCATCTGTGTATGTGTATGTATGTATCTGTTTCTGTGTGTGTCTGTAGCGTCTGGGTCTGTATGTGTGTGTGTCTGTTTCTCTGTGTGTGTGTTGTGTGCGTGTGTCTGGGTCTGTATATGTGTGTATATGTCTATTTCTATCTGTGTGTGTGTATATGTGTGTGTCTGGGTCTGGGTCTTGTGTGTGTGTGTCTTTGTGTTTGGGTCTGTATATGTGTGTTCACATGTCTGTGTCTCCCTGTGTCTGTGTGTGTGAGTGTTTGTCTGTGTGAGCAGTTGACTCCCAGGCCAAAGTGTTGTCATTGCCAATCATGTCTTCTCTCCAGCCTCCCCAGTGTCACACGCATGGCGCCCTCAGTGGCCCTCTGGGGCAGCCTGGCCCCAGTGGTGTGGAACGGTGCTGGCCTCTGTCAGCACCTCCTGGGAACTTCCTCCCTCCGTGAGTCCCTGAACGCTTGGTGCATAACACCTGTGCCCTCCTCTTGGCAGGTGTTTACTCCAGTGCCTATGGGCCAGAGTTCGCTCACTGCAGAGACGGTCCCTGGAACCCTCTGGGTGATGGCTTGGCTTATGATGACTTCAACTTCCCCATTTTTCTTCTCGAAGACGAGAATGAGACCAAGGCCATCAAGCAGGTGGGGCTCCTGGAACCCAAGGCAGCCCTGCCATGTCCTCCCTTGTGTCTCAGCAATAAAGCTTCAGGCTGGAGGAGATGTGGGCATATTCTCTGACGTCAGGCTTGGAACCCTAGCGAGTCTCCACTGGTCTGTCCGAGCAAATGGACAGGACTGAGCAGTCAGAAGTCCTATTAGCTCTGGCCGCTGGTGCTGGCTTAGTGCCTGCTCTGGGACACGCACAGTATAAGGAGGTTGGGCCACAGTCTCCTGGGAAGTTGGCGCCACTAGAATTTGACTCTGGGTCCCGTCTGCGCTCTAACCCTTCAGATCACGTTAACCACAGGGCTGCAGCACCCTGCCGGTTGGGGCCACTGGGAGCAGGGTCATTTCTTCTTTCAGCCGGGTCTGGGCCTCTTTGCCCCTCCTGGCGTGTTTCCTCCAGACTCCTGGCTCTGTGGCCGTGCTGGACGGCGAAGCTCAGGGCCAGTGGTGGGAGACTTGGCAGATGGACAGAGGGACAGACAGGCGAGGGCCCTCCCTGGAGGGACCACCTCTGAGCTGTGCCCTTGTCCCTGCAGTGCTATCAGGAGCACAACCTGGGTCCCAACGGCTCGGCGCCTGCCTTCCCGCTCTGCGCCATGCAGCTCTTCGCACACATGCACGCCGTCAGCAGCACCGCCACCTGCATGCGTCGCAGTTCCATCCAGAGCGCCTTCAGCATCAACCCAGGTGGCCAGCGGTGGGGCTGGGGACAGGGACAAAGAGGGGACCCCACACTGAGGACTCAGCCCAGTGGCCAGATGTTTCCTGCCCTTCATCACCTCTCCCTGCGCCTGTTGACCTCCCTGTCTATCCCACCCAGAAATCGTTTGTGACCCCCTATCTGACTATAACGTGTGGAGCATGCTCCAGCCCATCAACACTTCTGGGACTCTGCAGCCCGAGGACAAGGTGGTGGTGGCAGCCACGCGGGTGAGTGGAGGCTTCATGGAGAGGGCGGACCGTGGCCTGAAGTGAGCCTCACTCGGTATGAGTATTGGGGGGTCTGCGAAAACCCCTGCCTCCTCATTGCACCCTCCCTCTTCATCTGTGCCAGCTGGACAGTCGCTCCTTCTTCTGGAATGTGGCCCCTGGGGCCGAAAGTGCCGTTGCCTCCTTTGTCACCCAGCTGGCTGCAGCTGAAGCTTTGCAAAAGGCACCTGATGTGACCACCCTGCCCCGCAACGTCATGTTTGTCTTCTTCCAGGGGGTAAGGGCCCTTAGGAGGTGAGGGCTCTTGGGCAGGGTAGAATGATGGTGTCCATCACACTTTGCACTCCTCAGAGGACCTGAGTGTGTCCACGTGTGTCCTCCCACCTCCAACCCTTATTCGGGAAGGCTGGCACCCTGATCTGAGTCGGTCCTGCCAGCCTTCCAGTCCAAGAACAGTCTCTGTGGCTCCATCTACCTGCGTTCTCCCAGCTCCCTCACTGCGCCTCCTCCCCAGCCCCGGGCACCCGCCTCTCCCGCCAGCACAGCCTGGCCCAGATGGAGCAGCAGCCGTGGCTGCATCAGCAGAGGTGGGGGAGTCCAGGGCCTGCGCTCTGCACAGCTGATGCTCGCCCCGGGCCCCCAGGCTCTGCTCTGGCCGCCCACCCCATCCTGGGCTCAGCCAGTGCAGCTGGGTGGACCGGGAGTTCTGAGGGCTGTGAGCTGGCTGCCACTGCCCGGTCCTCAAGTCTGCCCCTCCCGCCTCCCCCGCAGGAGACATTCGACTACATCGGCAGCTCGAGGATGGTCTACGACATGGAGAGGGGCAAGTTTCCTGTACCGCTGGACAGCATCCACTCCTTTGTGGAGCTGGGGCAGGTGGGCGGACCCTCCCTCCCCTCCTCCCATCCCACGCCTCTCCTAGAGGCCCAGAGCCAAGAAAACAGTCATTGTTGCTTCTTACCCTCAGGTGGCCTTGAGGCGTTCTCTAGAGCTGTGGATGCACACAGACCCCATGTCCCAGAAAAATGAGTCTGTGCGGAGCCAGGTAACCTGCGCCCCCTATACCCTCTTCTTCCAGCAGCAGGAATGTGGGTGCCACGACTCTGGGTAGACGTTGGCCAGTGTATAAACAGCACCCTGTCCCAGCCTGGGGACTGTGCTCAGGGACACTGCTGACTCCTGGGACAGGCAGCCCTCTACCGCCAGGACAGGGACCTGTGACCTCGGGGTCCCTGCTGTCACACCCCACCTCCTCGCAGCCCAGCTGGGCCTGTCCTTCAGAAGGTCCTCGTCCCACCCCTCCAGCACTCACACCCCGGCCAGCGCCAGCCACGTGTCGTTGGCCTCCATTCTGCACAGCAGATGATGAGGAAGCTTCCCGAGGCTAAGACAGGCCCAGTGGGGCTGAGAACACACCTTTCTCTCTGTGTGGTGATTCTAGGCAGGAAGCTGGGCACGCAGAGATTCTGTGCTACAGGCCCAAAGGCCCAAGGAACTGAGCGCTGGGGGCTGATGGGCTCCAGGGAGAGCTTGTGTGCTTCAGACCCAAACAGGGCACCCTCCCACCAGGTGGAGGACCTCCTGGCCACATTGGAGAAGAGTGGTGCTGGCATCCCCATGGTCCTCCGGAAGCCAAGTCAGTCCCAGCCCCTCCCGCCGTCTTCCCTGCAGCGGTTTCTTCGAGCTCGGAACATCTCCGGCGTCGTTCTCACTGACCACTCCACTGCCTTCCATAACCGGTACTAGTCTTCCCTTCTGGGGCCTGCTCTGGTCAGGATCCAGAGAGCGCTGCCCTCCCCTCCCCTCCTGCCCATCAGCTCTCCCTGCCCTCCCCTCCTGCCCATTAGTCCTCCCCCGTCCTCTCGGCTCCCTGCTGGGCGACCTAGGGCTCTCGACTTCTGGAGTGTGGATGCTCTCTCTGGGGTCAGCGCAGTGGTCAGCTCCAGGGACGAGGGCATTGCTGCTTCCCAGGCCTGCTAATGGACTTCCTCATGAGTTTTTGAATAAACAGGTTTCCTTCTGGCCCCTCCAGTAGCACCACCTGCTTATTCGTGTAGCAGGCACACTCCTGCTTAGCTCAGCCACAGGCAGGGTTGAGCTGACTCCTAGTGGGACAGGCATGGATTCTGGGTTGGTAGAGGGCACACTGTCAGCCTCCTGACAGGCCCAGAGGCTCAGGTCAGTTTGTGTCCGGGGCACAAATCCTGTAGCCCCTTGTAGAAATGTTCGCAGGGTGGGCACACAGTGCTCTGAGCTGGGTGCAGGGATCTGACCAACCCGCAGCTGTCTTCCTGGTCTCTGGCCTCAGTGAGACAGAGTCCTGTCTGTGGTCTCCCAGGAGTCTCCTGCCTCCCCACCTGGATGTCAGAGGAGTCTGTGTCTAACAGCACCCACCCCTCTCCACCAGCACTGTCCCTCGCCCTCCTAGGGTGCTGGGAACTGACTAGAGTCCCCGTGAGGCAGCTGTGCGAGGTGCGGGCCCAGCGCTGAACAGCGGGTCACCAACTTCCCCACAGCTATTACCAAAGCATTTATGACACTGCCGAGAACATCAACGTCACCTATCCTGAGGGACAGAGCCCTGAAGAGGACCTGAATATCGTGACAGACACAGCTAAGGTGGCGCTGACCAGCGGGTGGGGCCGGGGTGGGTGGACACAGGACCTCAACGTACGGATAAGTGACCATTCAGCACCTCCCTCTGCTGCAGGCGCTGGCAGAGGTGGCCACGCTGCTGGGTCGCACCCTGTACCAGCTTGCAGGAGGAGCCAACTTCAGTGACGCCATCCAGGCCGACCCCCAGACAGTAAGAACACTGGCTCCTGAAGCTCCATCCTGCAGGTCCCTAGCCTGGTCTGCGCAGCGGGGGCTGAGTTCCCCCTGAGCTGAGCTGTGCCCTGTGAGCTGGCCCGGCTCTGGTGTCTCCACATGGTTGCCACACATCATCAGCTTCTGTCTTTGCTTACTGTCCCCAGGTCACCCGCCTGCTCTATGGGTTCCTGGTTCAGGCCAACAACTCCTGGTTCCAGTCCATCCTCAGGCAGGACCTCAGGTCCTACTTGGGTGAGCACTGGCATGGGAACGCGCCTGGAGCTGAGCATGGGGAGAGGGAAGGGCTCTAGGTTAATCATTACTTTTTCCCCCCTTCCTCTCCCTTCCTCCTGCTGTGTCGGACCCTTTTCTCACCTCTCTCACTGTGCCCCTCCCCCCACCCCATCCTGTCCTGTCCTGTCCTCTCTCAGGAGACGGGCCCCTGCAGCACTACATCGCCGTGTCCAGCCCAACCAACACCACCTATGTGGTGCAGTACGTGCTGGCAAACCTCACCGGCCAGGTGGTCGACCTCACCCGGGAGCAGTGCCAGGACCCAAGTAAAGTCCCCGAGGAAGACAAGGACGTGAGTCACTGTGGGGTGCCCGAGGGCCTATCCCGGAAGTTGGAGCGTTTCCTGGGGGTAACCGAGGGCGGGACCGAGAGAGGTGGATGTGGCCCTTTGGCCCCGTGTGGGAGGGGCAGCACCTGGCGAGAAGGCCTGGACCTAGCAACCTGCCTATCCTGGCAGCTGTTCGAGTACGCGTGGGTGCAGGGCCCTCTGGACGCCAACGGCACGGAGCGACTGCCACACTGCGTGCGCTCCACGGCACGCCTGGCTCGGGCCTTGTCCCCAGCCTTTGAGCTGCGGCAGTGGAACTCCACAGAGTTCTCCACGTGGACTGAGAGCCGCTGGAAGGACATCAAGGCCCGGATCTTCCTAGTGGCCAGCAAGGAACTGGAGGTGAGGCAGGCGGTGGAGGTGAGGCAGCCGGGGCGTCTGTTCACCCTTACCCTCCCAGTTGCCGCAGACCTGTCCCTTGTTAGCCACTTGCCCCACGAGAAGCGAATCTTCCCTCCCCATGCCCTGGGGTACCAGCCCCTCGCCCTGCCCCACAGGGTCAGCCCTACTAGGGTGTGCCTGACCCTTCCTTCAGAGGTTAACTTCTAAGTAACTGAGACAAAGCAGATCAGGGATGCCTGGCTTCTCCAAATGAGGTAACAGGGCCGCAGGCAGGTGGGAGACAGTAGGAGCCTGGCGTCCTGGTACCGGCCGGCACTCTCCTGTGCCCCAAGTCCTGAGCGCCCCTCCCGCCCGCAGTTCATCACCCTCACCGTGGGCTCCGGCATCCTGCTCTTCTCTCTTGTCATCACCTACTGCATCAACGCCAAAGCCGACATCCTTTTCATCACCCCCCGGGAGCCTGGAACTGTGTCTTACTGAACAGGACCCCAGCTTGCCCTGACTGCAGGTCACACCCCAGTTCCCTGCCCTACAGGCACTAGTTTGTCACTGGGCCTGTCTGGAACTGATAGGTAAAGCGACCCCGAGGGACCTGAGACAGCAGCAGGCTGCCCTCCAGCCCTGCTCTCCGCCCCTGCCGCCACTCACTCCTCAGGTCCCATGCCGTCTCACCTGCTCTCAAAGGACAGGGCGAACAAGGACAGATGGTCAGTCAAGCACTGGGGGCTTGGAGGCTGCGCACTGTGGTACCAGGGTGGCCGTCTGCCTCCAGCCCATAGGCTCACTTGAAATTTCTACTAAACTGTAATGTCTGTTTTTGTTTTCCTTTTTCCTCTCCATGTGTAAATATATAAATAGTGAGTTTCATTAAAATAGTCTATTCCACGGGACCTGAAATGTTACCTGTCGTTCTTCCCAGCCCCGTTGTTTGGAACTCTGGATTGAGCATCAGGAACTTGTCACCTCCCATTCTCTGGGTCGCCAGGTAGCTGTCTCGCAGTGGTTGTCCAGAGACTCCCTGCTCCCCCAACCCCCCGTCGGCATGGCTTCTCCCATTCCCTCTAACGGCGCTGCCTCCCCTGCCCACACACTGGCAGGGTACCGTGGCGCAGCAGCTCCCTAGAGGCGAGGGCCACGCTTGGTGGTCCCCCTGGGGGTGCAGATGGTAGCACATGGGGGCTCAGGCAGCAATGTGTCTTCTAAAAAGGCTGCCTGGAGCAGGTGTCCTCGGAGCTGCGCCCTCTAGGAGCACAGAGCCAGTGTCCCCACAGAGCCAGTGTCCCCAGGGCAGAAGTTTAGCTAGCAGGACTGGCCGGCCACAGCAGCAGGGCCTGGGCCTGAGCCCCAGGCGGCTTGCTGAGACGCTTGGGTGTTCTGCTGATCGTGGGCATTATATAGACCAAAGCACTTCAGACTCTTCTGGAAAGAACCTGCGCTCTTCGGAGTAACTGAGCCCCAACATGACAGAAGCACTCTGGGAGGGCAGGCTAACCCACCCCCGTGGCGCCCCCGCAGCTCAGGGAGCCTGACTAGCCCTGCTCCCTTTGGGTCTGCGTGGGCTATCCGCCACTTGGAATGTATTAGAGGAGGTGGTTTTCTCCAGGTTTCTCCCCGGGCCCCTCTGGCACTAGCGGATTCTGGGGTGTGCTGTGTGCCTGGCGGGGCTGAGCGCAGCTGCCCGCCCTGGGCCTGCTCCACGCCTCCCTGCCGGCAGGTCTCCCAGCGGGTGGATGCTGCCTTCTCTTGGCGGCTCGGAGAGGGGTTTGGCACCAGGGCACACGTGCCCACCCCTCCACCCCGGCCTCTGACAGGCTGTCCTCCACCTCCCCCACCCCAAACCCAAATCTGGGAGCTTTCCATGGAAAGAAAAGGCCAGGCTTCATGGGGAAGTTGGCCCTGGGCCCCACGGGTGCCTTTCTGAGACAGGTCTGACTCCCAGCGGTCTCTCCTGTGGCCCAGAGACTGCAAGAGTCTGGTGGCAACCTCTCAGCGAAGGCCACAGGTCCTGGGCTTCAAGCCTACCTCTCTCCAGCCTTCTGAAACTATCTCCCTGTCTCTGTCCTTCCCACGGGCTTTCCCTCCTGCTCCCTCGCAGGCATGTTCACACCTCTTACACCCCATGCTGCCGAAAGGCACACTGTGACACTGGTCTCCCAGGACAGACACAAAGCTTTCCTGCTTCCCGAGTCTCTGCTGCTGCCTGGGAGGGGCTGTTTTTTACCGTCTGGCGTCTGCCCCAGAAGCCCACCTTAAGCATGAATCTTGATTTCTTCAGGGGCCATCAAACAACCATTAGAAATAAGTGTGCAGTTGAACTCTCTTGATGGGGGAACCATGGCTGGGCTGTGCGCCCATGGTCACACAGGAAACAGAAGAGAACATTTTTCTCAGCAGCCACAGCAGTAATAAACGTTTATGGAGCACGATTTCTGGGCAAGGCAGCAGTCCTAGAAGGGCGAGGCACCCTGGAGACGGGCAAGTCCAGCTGGCGGGGCCATGGGACACGAGAGCCGCCAGACACAACTATAAACAGCTGAGCCAGAGGATGAGAGGCTTTGGGAGGCCTGGCCCAGTGCAGGGGGGCAGGCTTTGGGGGGTCGGCCCAGTGACTGGGTAAGGAGTTGCTCCACGAGCTGTGCTGAGGATGCAGGCATGGTTCTTTCCTGACTCTACGAGCTGTGACAGGACCTGCTAATTGGTGGCCACTAAGTTCTCTGTGCGGGTGGCCACACAGGTTGCAGCTGGTGCTGTGTCCCCCCACCGCCCCCTTCACCCGAGCTCCAGATGAGTTGTGCACTTTCTGAAGTGATGGGGCTTCTGGGAAGGGAGGCCTGAGGGCCGCTTGCTGCCCTCTGACTCGGACAGTAGGAAAATTGGGGAATCTGAGGTATAGCACCGTAGTAAAGAACCTGCCCTTCAGTGTCTCCCCCTCCAGGGAGCATGGCAGGGTCTAAAGGGCTAAGCATGGGAGGCAGAACACCCTGGGGGTCCAGGTTCAGGGCTCGGGTGGACCTGTGCTCCTTCCCAGGTCCAAGCACGTGGGCAGCACTGAGAGCCCACTCCTGCCATGGAGAAGGCAGGCAGCTTGAGCAGGAGGCAGGGGCGTCCCTGGAGGCCCAGGCCGTGATGCAACTGTGTGCAAAGAGGACCCTAGATCCTCTCCCCACACTCCACCAGGGAAAAGGAAAACCCAGGATGAAGAGGGCGAGCACAATCCAGGGGGAGGGGGCAGAAGGGAGCCAGTCAGTGGGCGTAGCCAAGGGGAGTGGGCTGGGCTGGTGGTGACAGATGGGGGTACACAAAGAGGAGAGCGCAGAAGGACAGATGGAGGGGGTCTGGGGGGCACGGCCCAGGGTAATGAGATTGGGGATGGGCTGGAGCTGAGAGGTGAGGGCAGGAGAAGAAAGGACAGCAGCCTTAGGAGACAAAGGCAGCGAGGCCTGGGGAGCCGGCAAGCCAGGCCCAGGCGGCACTGGAGGGGGGCTTCCAGCCGGCTGGCAGCAGAGAGTGACAGATTGTGTCTTCAGCCCAAGTGGAGACCTGCTGTCACCTTCTAGAGGCACAGAGAGGTGGAGACAGAGTAAGGCAGACGGAAGGAGCCTGTGCACAGGAGACAAGGGACAGCCCCAAAGATAGACTTGCTATGGCTTCCCTCACACACACAGCCCGGCACACATAGCCTGGCACACACAGCCCGGCACACACACACAGCCCGGCACACACAGCCCCGCACACACACACAGCCCGGCACACACAGCCCCGCACACACACACAGCCCGGCACATGCCAGCCACAGCAGGTCTGGCGGGACACCTCCGCCACTCCCAGGAAGGGTTGTCCTGCGGCACTGCACGGGTTAACACAGGCTGTGCTCCCTGCCAGCCACTTGCCTGGTTGGGTCCCCAGGGCTCCCCACATATGTCACCCCCTCTCCTGCCAAGCCCACTGCTCACAAGCGCCGGAGGCCCCTCCACAACCAGGCCCAGTCTCCCCACACATCCACCTGCCTCCCCTGAGCTCGGTCCAGCCACAGAGAGGGCAGTTCAGCCGTGGCAGGTGAGGTCACAGATGACACAGGACCCCCCAACCCTCCCTCCTTACTGCAACCGCCCCCTGGTTAGGCAGCCTGATGCCCAGAGCTCCCGCCTCCTCACGGACGGCGTGCCATGAACAGAGGTCGTGGGACGGCTTTTATGGAGTGACCATTTCACACTGCCAGATGGACCTGTCCAAGTTAAGTGCCCTGCCACAGGTCACCAGGATTTGGCCTGGCCTGCTGGACCCCACTGGTCCCCCCACATGCTAGTGACATCTCAGCACTCTGGTCCCTTTAGCTCCCTGGGGAGCAAACACCCCCAAACACCCCCTTGGCCCCAAAACACCGGGCCGAGAGGCCAGGGTCCCAGATGATAAGAGCAGAGGGAAACAGGGCTCCCAATTTCAGCTTGCCCTGGAGGAGGTGAGCTGAGGTTTGGGAGGTAAGCAGCCCAAAGTGGGGAGGCGGGGTTAGGCATGGGCCCCCACCCTGGGATGCTCTGTTGTGGGGACTCTAGTTTCTGCCCGTTTTCTGTGCTTTTGGCAGCCCCCCATTCTGAGGACAGCCCTCGTCACTCTCCTTCTCTACCACCCTGTCCCCCCATCTCTGGGGTTTTTCTTTTCCTCACAGCTGCCTCTACCCCATCCTGGCACCCTTCAGTATGACCCCCGCCACCAATGTCAGGGTGTCCACCCTGAAATCGTGTTTCTCCATATCTGTCCCCTTCATCTCTCCCACACCTCCCCCACTGAGCAGACCAGAAAGGCTTCACCATGCTGTGCCTGCCCTCTTCTGTCTCCCCACGACTCCATCTCCTCATATCTCCATCTCCCCATTTCTCCATCTTCCATGTGTCTCCCAAGGACCCTACTAGTTGATCCTTTTCTCTCTTGGGGTCCCCATACCCCCTTCTCCTTGGCCTCCTTTCACACCCCACTCTCGTCCCTGAGCACTGTCTCTTGAGTCTGGGTCTCCCAGGCTCTGGGATGGGGGGAGGGCAGTGTGGGGGAGGTGGAGCTGCCGCCGGGGCTCATGGGTGGAGATGGGTTTTTAATCAGCACCGTGGCGATGATGCAAGAGCCAGCTGCCACCTGGTCCTCGCCCCACCCCCTACCTCCTCTCTCCACTCACCCATCTGCTGGCGCCAACACCTGTCTGGGCCTGCCCAGGTGGGAGCTGGCACCACCAGGCCTGGGGGGCTTGGGGAGGAACACAGGACTCCCCTTAGGGAAGCCCCCCCAAAAGTCAGAGAAGGCCAGTGTGCAGCCTGTGGGAGGGCTGCCTCTGGTTGCGGAGCACACAGGCTCTCCTGCACCCCGTTTTCAGAAGAGGACACTTGAGGCTCAAGGGGTCAAGTTCCTCGTCCAAGGTCAGGGGTCGCTTCACGGCAGCTCGGTCTTGGAGGGAGTTGTTTGCGGAGGTCAGTGAAGAGGGCGTGTTGGGGGGACCTCGGACTGAAACTAGCCACTGCCTCTCAGTTATCCTCTTGCTTCTGCTCTGCCCAACATGTGTGTACACTCAGATGCAGACACACCAGGGCACGCACACACTCAGATACTAGTGCACTCAGACACACTCAGACACACATGCGCAGGCTGCAGGAAGCAGAGCTGCTGTGCGCTCTGCTGGGTGATGTATGGTTTTGTGTCCAGTTTTCTCTCTGCTCAGGGAGACTGCTGGCTGCCCTGACCCCTTCCCCACGTCCTCCCATCCCTGCTTCTCCCTCTCCTCTCCCCACACCTCTCCCTGATCCCATTCCAGTGATCAGCCTGGACTGGCCAGCCTCAGTCAGGACCCTGGACACTCTGCCCTGGGGAGCGGGGAGGATGGTGGCACCTGAGGGTGTGGGGTGCTGAGTCCCAGGGGCCTGAATTGTGGCCTGGCAGGGGCAGGGGTCCATCCTCATGAAGGGGGGCGCTGAGAGGGTGCAGGACTCTCCACCAGCTTTTTGTGTCGCCCACTGGCTATGTCCAGATGCCTGGCACTGCCAGGAAGGGCAGTGGGCTCAGTGGGCTGTGTGGACCTGGCTGCTGGGGCCTCTGACGCAGGCCGAGTGGCTGCGATCTGCCGGGTGCGCCCAGCCCCACCCCTCCCCGCTCTCCATTTCTGGCTTATGAAATATGCATGGGGAACAGATGTCCTGCTCCCCACTCCTGCCCCCCAGGGCCAGCCCCCGCCCTGCTCCCGGGGGTTCCCAGACCCCTCTGCCAATGGCTGCCTGGCCTGGCTGTTTAATATTGATGGAGGGAGGGCTGGGCCAGCCAATGGGGGGCTGGGGGTGTGCGTGAATCTCCATATATATGCACAGGGCCGGGCCGGCTCAGGTGTGTCTGTCTGTATCTGTGTCTGTGGGTGTGTGTGTCCCTGTACCTGGTCTACCCCACACCCTCCTCCTAGGGCCTGAACCCCCACCATGTGCATCCCTCTCGCCGGCCCTGGAGCCTGTGTGGCCTCAGCACGCTGGCCCCGAGAGCTCTAAGAGCGGGTCACTAACTTTGCAGACGGATGAGCCCTGTGCAGCCAGAGGAGACGGCTGTCAGCGCAGCCCCGTCAGGACCCCCGCAGGGCCCTCCTAGGTAAAGGGGCAGCGTGGGGTGGGGGGTGGGTGTATCCCTCCCTCTCCGCCAGCTCCCCAGCCTCCCCACTTCTCCCTGTGAGGCTGTGTGTCCTCCCTGCTCTGTTGCCTTGACTTGGTGGCCTGTCAGTCTGGGTGGGGACAGCTGGAGGAAGCAGGGCGTCCCTGCATGCTTGGAACAACTGTTCTCCTTGACCCCTGGAGCCTGGGATTTGGAGCCAGGGATTTGGAGCCAGAGGAGTTGGGGTGAGGACTTGGTAGGTAAACAGAGGCTGCTCCCAAATGGAGCTGTGGAGGGCGTAGGGTACAAGAGAAGTGGGGTCAGATGGCCAGGGCCACACAGTGACTAGGGCTGAAGTTGCAGGGTGACAGGCAGTGGGAGAAGCCCACTGCGGAGTCCTTGAGCTTGGGGAGTTGGGGCGGGAGGGCCAGTGGTGGCTGCCATACCACTGTACCTTGTTCCCTTGCCCTGGGACACAGAGGATGCTCTTCATATGGGGACAGACCCTCTGTCTTGGTTTACAGTCACGTGTGTGCTGTCAGAGGCAGGGATCCCCTCGTCCCAACTCTGAAGCTCCTTGTCACGGGCTCAGTTCTGCAGCAGGGCTGGATCTTGGCCCCTGGGTGCTGGCCCCAGCCCTGGCAGGAAAGTGACAGTGACCATGAGCTCCTCAGTGCCACCGCTTCAGGCTAAGTCCATCTGGGAGGACAACGAGGGCCTCCCATCCCCACAGAAGGCACTCCAAAGCATAGCCCCAACCTCCCCCCAGCCATGTTCCTGCTGCCTCACTCTGCCCACTCTGGCCCTAGGGACAGCAAACCTCAGCCAAGTCCTAAAACAGTGGTCAGGAGAAGCCATCCACAATCCCCCTGCAGGCGTGCCTGAACTGACCTCAGGCTGGGAGGAGGTCTGATAATGTTGGGTTCCCCAGGTTTCCTGGCAGAGCCTCCAGAGGGGCCAGGAAAGGTAAGAGGGGCACTCACCAGAGATGAGATCCCCTCCCCAGCCCAAGTGGCCCTGGTGGCCAGGGCACTGTCTGTGGAGCTCACGGGGGTGGGGAACTGGGCTGGGGCAGCTGTGCCATTCTCCATATGTCCCAGTCCACTCCACAATGAGAGGTCTGCATGTCCCCTCCCCCACGACATAGAAACCTCAAGGTGGTGAGGATCGGGAGGAGTGGCAGGGAGGCTGTGCCTCCCCCTCACAGCTGGGGGAGACCTGGGGTCACAGCCACCTTCTCTGGACCTGTGGTTCCAGTCTTGTCCAATCCTTCCCTTTTAATTATTGGAAAAAAACATTTGTGGTTGAAAAAAACATAAAATTGACCATCACATGTTCAGTAGTATTAGGTATGTTCATGCTGCTCTCTAGATCTCTAGAACTTTTCATCTTGCAAACTTGAAACACTGCACCCAACAAATGACACCTCCTTTTTCTGCTCCTCTGGCCCAGGAGCCACCACCTCATTTCTGTGTGTAGGAAGCCCACACTTAGACACCTCGCAAGAGCGGAGCACACAGTCTATTTTTTGTGTCCAGCTTCTGCGACTGAGTGTAATGTCCTCAGGGTTCATCCACCTTTTATTAGATGACAGGACTTCCTTCCTCTTTAAGGCTGAATAATGTTCCACTGTGATGTCACGTTTTCTTGACCCATCCTCTGTTCGCAGACATGTGGGCTGTGTCTCTGTCATGGCTGTGGTGAACAGTGCCCTTGTGAGCATAAGAGGGCAGACATTTCTTTAAGATCCTGATTTCAATTCTGTGAGATAAATACCCCGAAGTGAGATGGTGGGATCAGATGGAAGTTTATTTGTCATTGTTTGAGGACCTTTCATTTTATTTCCCAGAGTGGCTGCACCACTTTACATTCCCACCAATAGGCCCTGAGTTGCTGATTTCGCCACATCCTCGCCAGCACTGCGGTTTTCTGCTTTGTGGTTATTGCTCAGGTCACCAGCACTGCTGTTTTCTGTTATGTGGTTTTTCAGGTCAGCAGTGGCCATCCTATGCATGAGGCGGTATCTCCTGTGGTTTTCATTTGCATCTTTCTAATTAGTGACACAAGCATCTTTTCATATTCTTGGCCTTTGGTGTATCATCTCTGGTGAAGCATCCATTCAAGTCCTTTGCCCATGCTTTGAGTGATGTTTTTGAGTTGCAGGCAATCTGTAGAATATTCTGGATATTCTGGATAACTGCTTCTCCACTATAGGATTAAAAAATATTGTCTTCGGTTCTGTGGGTTGTTTTTCCACTCTACTTTGATGCACAAAGTTTGATGTCCTCCTATTTTCTGGTGGGTTTTGTTTTTTGTTTTTTGTTTTTTTTTTTTGCCTGCGCTTCTGGTGTCGTAGCCAAGAAGTCACTGCCAAGTCTGATGTCATGAAGTCTTCCCATCCCCTTTAGGACTTGGTTGCAGGGTTTACATTTCTGCTTTGACGCCTCGCTCACCCGTCTTCCTGTGGCTCACTTGCTGGATCAGCTGCCGTCAGCGCCTCTAACCTCTCTGCCACCCCCTACCCATTTTTCTGCCCCCACACTGCCAGTACCACTCCTGGCCCATCTCAGCCTTCCTGCCTTCCTCCCCCGCTTACCCTGGCTTTCTGCCCCAACAAGCCTCCTTCTCTCTTCCAGGCTTCTGACTGGTACTACGACCATGGAACCTTGAAGAGGCTCAGGCGTCCCCAGCTCAGTGGCAGACCCCAGGGCCCTAGCCCCTTCCTGCCCCTCCCACAACCGGCGTTCAGGCCCCCATAGGGAGGGGCGGGGAGGGGTCCCTGACCTCCTGGGGCAGGGGGCTTCCGTTATGATGCTCAACTCCGATGCCAGGGAGCTGGACTTGCCCGCTACGCACTCGGAGGCCGAATCCAGCTTTAGCGACTGCGGGGGCGGGGCGGGCCCCGACGGGGCGGGGCCGGGGCCGGGCGGGGGCGGGGCCCGGGGCCTGGAGCCAGGGGAGTCGGGCCGCAAGGACCTGGCGCACCTGAGCCGCGAGGAGCGCCGGCGCCGGCGGAGGGCCACGGCCAAGTACCGCACGGCGCACGCCACGCGCGAGCGCATCCGCGTGGAGGCCTTCAACCTGGCCTTCGCCGAGCTGCGCAAGCTGCTGCCCACGCTGCCCCCGGACAAGAAGCTTTCCAAGATCGAGATCCTGCGCCTGGCCATCTGCTATATCTCCTATCTCAACCACGTGCTGGACGTGTGAGCGCCACTGGACTCCCCCCACGCCCCCTAGGCCGCAGCCTCACCCTGCGCCCCTGGATCTCACCGCGGCACCTCCAGTGCCCCCCGCGGCCGCCAGCCCCACAGGCACGCGGCTCCCTGGGCCCTCGGCAGGGGAGAGGCAGCCGGTCAGATGCGTCTGCTGAGCTGTCCAGCCTGTGCCGCGCTTACGCGGCCGCCCACAAGGCTCTCCCCAGCTCTGCCTGCCTGCGTCTGACTCAGATCCCGGTGCCACCGTCCTTCCCCTGTCCCAGCTTCTCCTCCCTGGGTGGGGGAGGGGATGGGGTAGCATACTTTTTTAGAGACCTCAGTCCGGCTTCCGAAGACCCTTGTGGGTGGGGTACCTGGGGGGTCTCAGCGGCGGGAAGCGTGGAAAGCCTCCCTGTTTCCCTCCTCAGCAACCCCTCCCCTCACCAGGCAGTGAGTGTCCTGTGCTCTCTGAGCTGCCCTCTCTGGTCCCTCCCCACGTCTCTTCTGGTCCCTGTGCTCACCTAGAGGAAGGACCACCGAGACCTGGGAAGGGACATGCCCCGCCTGGGCCCAGAGACCTTGGGGAACGCCGGGGGCTGGGGCCAGGTCCTTCCCAGCCCCCAGGACAATGGGTGGTCCACTGCCCTCAGGAGCAGGGGCTGGTTCCTGGCTCTGTCCCCAGGGGATAGTCAGCACCTGGACTGAGGTCTGCCTGCTACACCCTTCTTCCTGAAGCTGTGTTGGTCAGGGAAGAGACCGCCCCCCACCCCGCATGCAGACCCCCGTTCTGGGGGAGACTGCACATCTGTGTCCCCCTCCCTTGCATCAGACGCCTAGCTCTACAAGAATGTTATTTATTTATGTATTTATTTATTTATTCACTATTTATTTACTTATTTATTTATAAATGTGACGATTTATTGCCAAGCTGTGCACTTTGGGGGTGGGTGAGGGCTCCCACTCAGCTGGGCCCACTTGCTTCCTCCCCGCCACTCCTTTCCCATTGCTCCTTCTGCAACTCCAGTCGTGTGTGGGGACCTTTCTGCTTGCCACCCTATGTCCCTTGCTCGGTCTCTTTGTCCTGACACCTGGCCCCCGCTCCAGGGCTCCATGTCTTTCCTCAGCCCCCAACCCAGACAATCCCACCCCTGTCACTTCTCTCTCCAGATCCCTCTCTTTCCCACTGTGCCCTCACTTCTTCCTAATGCCCCCAAGTGCTGGGTCTGTGTCCAGAGGCCCTGCCTGTATCCCCTCCTGTTGTGTTTTCAGATGAAAAGGAAAATTAAAGTGACCTCGATCTTGCATTGATTCTGACTGCTTCATGTGATTGTGCCTGGAGGCTCACCTGCAGCTGTATGCATGGGTCCCAGGCTGGCTCAGGAGGTGGGTGGGTCAAGAGACGGGGTACAGTTACAGGATAGGGAGCGTGATGGCCCAGACCTCCACCTCAAGTTCCACGTGTCTCCTTCTTGGCATCCACTGAGTGACACTTTCTGACCTCTGCTTTTTTTGTGCTTCTGCTTCTGCTCTCAATGGGCCTGAGGAAGAGCAGAGTGTCCCAGGGGAACCCAAGTCAGACATGTCTTCGATCTATACTGCTGGGAGAAGCCAGGGTGTGAAGCGTGGTCTCCCACTGCTGTCTGCTCTGGACCGGACTGTCCTCAGGTCTTGGCCCATTTTGTGTTCTCTAGCCTTAGGGGATCTTTTGGAGGACCAGGGATGACCAGAGGGGTGGAGAAGTGGATAGAAGGAGAGCTGAAGGGACATCAAGTTGTCCCAAGCCCTTATGTCAGTTTATGAAGGAGAAAACTTTCTAAAACCAGGAGGAGGTGTGCTCAAAGTCACACAGGTAGCTGGGGGCAGTCAAGGTCAAACCCAGCTTCTTCTTCTTTTTTTTAAAGAAAGGCATGGGCAGGAAGAGATAAACTTCATTTATTTGATTTAGTTGTTCATCTTGGTTGCTTTCCCTGGCCCCAGGGCACAAACCTAGCTCCTTCAGATGTATACGAACTGCACTGGCTGAAAGAAGTTGACCAAACTGCTAGTCCACCAAACTCAGGTTCTTTTAGGCCCATGCTGCCAAGCCCCTTTGCCTCCCTGATGTGGCTGACCTGCCAGGTGGCACCGATGGACTCTGTTTCAGCAGGATTAGCGGGCAAGCAGCTGGAGCCTCAGCTGTGTGGCTAGGAAGGCGGGAGGTCTTGAGAAGCCTTCACAGAAAGGAAATCTGGGAAGTGAGTGTCAGTGTCTCCATGAGAGTAGATTTGGGGCAGCATCGTCAAACAAGGAAGAAAAAGTCAATGAACATTCTGTGTGGTCCCAGGAGGCATAGCCCAGACCAGTAGGCAGGGGCCACAGGAAAGGGATTTTAGCTCCAAGGAAACCCTCCCCCTGGAGCTGCCCGGTAGTGGGGATGCTGGCCTCCTGGACCCACGGACGCTCCTCCCCAAGTGCCCTTTTCCTCCCTCCCTCCCTCCCAGGCCACAGCCTGGCTGGGGGAAGCAGTTGACCCAGGCTCTGGTTGCTAGGGAACCCAGGGACCAAGTGCTTTACAGGGAGCAGCCCAGGAGGGGGTGCTTGCGGAGACCCTGCCTTCTAGTCCCCCAGCTTCCTGCCTCCCTCCTCACTGCCTGCTGGAAAGCAGCTGGTTTTGGCTGCCCCTCAGGGCTCCCTGGGGGCCGGGGGTTGGGGCGCAGCTGCTACTCTGGGTTTCTTCACATAATCAATTGGCCTCGGTGCCCATGGCTCCAGGACCGAGTGGGGGCAAGTGAGGGGACTGTCAGGGAGCTCAGGTCCCAGGCGGGCTGGTGAGGTAGGGGGGTGGGGGTGGGGAGCAGAGGAGGCCCTCTCTTCCTGCTCTTACCCTCCAGACTCAGCTGGGCCCTGGGTGGTTTGGGGGCACCCTGCTGCAGGGCTCTGACCCACACTCCCTTCCCCAGCCTGTTCTGGTCACTGCCCTTCCAGTTACCTGTCCTCTATCCTCCAGGGACCCAGGCCCTGACCCATCATCTGTCAGGGCCGCTCCCCTATCATGACAGTCCCTCCTCAGTAAAGACCCCCCAGAGGAACAAGGTCTCAGGGCCTGGGGGGAGAGGGTGGGGCTCCTGGCCCTCTCATCCCCTACACACATTCACCCCTGCACACACCTGCATACATAGCCAGTCACGTCACATGCCACACAGCGCACTCACACAGCATGCTCAGACACATGCTGATGCATGGACTCACACTCACGCACACCCAGTGGGGGCTGTGGGCACAGTCCCGCTCACAATGGGGTTCCCCTGCGTCCTCCCCCTGGGGTCTCTCCCCTCTGCTGGGGACATGGGAGCCTTTCCACCCTTTCCCCTTCACTCTGTGTTCTGAGCAGACCAGGATCCTCCCTGGGTCTCAACATCCTCATCTGCCAATGAGAGGACTGTAAGCTCTGCAGGGATCCTGAGGGTCAGCTGGTAAGGCCTCTTTAAATGGCACCTCCAGGACAGTAAGCAGCAGGCTGACCTGTACTGTTGCACAATTCACGTACTGGACAAGGTACTAACCCAGGACAGTGGGGTGACGGACATTCAGCTGTGTATCCGAGAGGCCACCCTACACTGAGGAGCCTTGGAGACATGCCCCCCATGAGCCCTGAGTGTCAGTCCAGAGTTCAGCCAGCTCAGGAGTCCTGACTGCCTTAGGCACATGTATGGGTGGGAGGGTCATAGGGCTAGGGGCGGCAGAGGGACATCTGTCCTGTCTGGAAAGCTGGGAGAGCCAAGCTATGAGTTTGTACCCTGAGGGTGGAGACCCTGCGGCTGGAGGAGCCGGTTGAAGAGGCAGAAAGGGAGTGCTGGTGGGGGCCCCTCGCTGATCTCCCTCGGCTGCCCCTCCCTTCACTGGGCCTGAGCCCCTCTGAGCCCCTCTGAGCACTGCTGGTTGATCACTGCCCTCTGCTGGCTTCAGGAGAGATGTCTGAAGTCCCTGTGTCGGGTGGGAAGGAGCTCAGGCTCTGCAGGACCAGGTGGGACCTGGGGTGGGCACTGCTATTCATCCTAGTGGACTCTGGAAGGTGACTGGGGGAAGTTATGGCTGGGTGTTTCATTTGTGTATTTAATGGTCTATCATTGTCAGATGTCAGATGTCCAGATTTCATTTGTTTTGTCTGTGGGCAAGTGCTGTGTGTGTCTCTGTGTCTGTGTGTGTCCATGTGTGTATCTATGTGTTTCTATGAGTTTCTGTGTCTTTGTGTTTGTTTCTGTGTCTGTGGGTTGGTGTGACTTTGGGTGTGTTTCTGTATCTGTCTGTCCTTGTGTCTGTGTGTGTGTCTCTTTCTGTGTGTGTTTATCTATGTGTCCCTGTTTGTCTGTTTTCTTTGTGTCTGTGTCTCTATCTGTGTCCATTTCTGTGTCTGTGCATCTGGCTGCCTGTCCCTGTATCCACATGTCTATATCTGTCTCTGTGTTTGTCTGTGTGTCTGTGTCTCTGTGTGTGTCTGTCTGTCTCTGTGTCCATGTGTGTGTCTGTCTGTTCATGTGTGTGTGTCTGCCTCTGTAGTGTCTGGTGTCTGTGTGTCCTGTGTCCACGTCTGTGTGTGCGTTTGTCTGTCTATGTGTCCACGTGTATGTCTGTCTGTGTCCGTGTATCCATGTGTGAGTCTGTGTGTTCGTGTGTGTGTGTGTGTGTGTGTGTGTGTCTCTAGTGTCTGGTGTCTGTGTGTCTATCTGTGTGTGTGTATTTCTGGGCAGCTTTCTTGCTCCCAGGTTCACACATGCCTGCATCTATGTGCTTGGTATTGTCCTGCTCTGCGTGGGAGTCTGCATGATGGCATCAAGGGTGGGCAGAGACTGGAGCTGCTGAGCCTCATGCCCCAACAGCTGTCTCCTGCCTGGGATCTGCCCGCCTTCACCCAGCAGGTACTGGGTAAGGACAGGTCTCTGACTCTGCTCTTGCATGCCCCCAGCCAGGTGCATGGCTCAGCACAAGTCGGGCCTCCAAGGCCTCTAGCCTGACCGAAGGTAGAGCCTGCTGGCCATTCTCACTTCAACAGAGCGGCCCAGGCGCTGACCCTCTCCTTTGTCCTGCAGATGCCACTGTCCGCATGCAGCCAGCACGTTTCCAGGTTCTGAAATCAGACCTGGACTGTCCTCCCTGTCTGCAGGTGGGGGTGGGGGCTGGCTGGGGGATGACAGATGCAAAGACCCCATTTCCTGACAGGGAGAAGGCAGGGGCATGTGGCGTTCAGGGAGAGGCAGGGACGAGTCACCAGGGCTCAGGAAGGGCTGGGGGGGGGGTGCTTTGAGGGGAATCGGAGGCTGCCAAGACCCATGTATCCCTCCCCATGTGCTGTTCTTCAGATACTTGGGTTGGCTGCCTCTGCCAAGTCTTCTCCAGGAATTGCCTCAGAGGATGAAGATTCTTGGCCTGGTGGCCGCCCCTGTGGACAGGCGCCTGGGGCTGTGGAGTCCTGGGGCACTGCATGCAGGGCTGTCCCTGCCTGGGCCCCAGCCCTCCTCCCCTGGATCTTCCCTCACACCTAAGAGATGCTCAGAACACTCCTGAGAGCCTCTTGGCACAGCCTCGGCATAAGAATTGCTTCCCAGGCAAGGTTCCGAGGCTGGAGGTGGGCCTTTCAAGAGGGGCTCGCTGAGGGCTCGTCAAGGTTGGCCAAGAGCATGGGCTGGAGAATAGGAAGCTTTCAGAAACAAAGGAAAATGACCATGGGACAGGATCCAGCAATGCACTCAAGGTGCCAGGTACAAGTGACCGCACAGGTGTCCAGTGGCCCCACCTTCCCATGTGGACCAAATGGGGTGTCTTGGGAAACAGCCGCAGTGGTTATGAACAAGGATAGCAGTCACGAGCTGTCCCGGGCCTTCCCACAGAACTGTCCAGAAGGATGCCGGCTCTCTGGATTTGTAGCTGAAGAGTCAGCCATCTTACAAGGGCATCCGCCAGGAATCGCCCAGTACCCCGGTCGGTCTCCCCTGAATGCCAGACACAACCCCGGGCATTCCGCGCTCTGCTCTCGCTCCCCACCCAGGTACTCCTCGACACTGACCCTGTCAACATCACCACACTGCCCAGCTAGTCCCCCAGCATCTGCTCCCAGTGACCCACCCAAGCGGCCCTCATCTGACAGCTCACCTTCATACCCTTCCCGGACTCCTTGCTTTGCAGAATAAAATCCACATTCTTCCACACCACACGGGGCCATCATGGTGAGCAGCCACCCACTGGCAGCCCCCTGCCTTCTGGAGGGCCCGAACCTCCTCCTGTGCCTGTCCCCCTCACTGTGCAAGTCCTCCCACTCTCCAAGACTGCACATGGCCTCTCCTGCAGGCCCTGCACCCCAGCTCAGAGAACTGTCCCCAGATCAATCCATCACCCAGGCAGTGGGACCCAGGCAGTGGGGCCCAGGTGAGTTCTTCCATCTCTGAGCGCACTTCCTCCCCTGAGCACCTCAATGGGGGTCATGTCAGGACAAGGACTGCTTTTGTCACCTCCCTCGCTCCAGGAGCCCTGCCCCAACTTCTCTGACTATCCATCTGAGAGCGCCTTGCTCCACACACTCCAGTCATATTCAGATGGTCTCCAGAGTGATTTCCCTCCAGAACCAAGTCTCATCTCCCACTTCTCTAGAAGTCACAAGATGACCCATTGTTAAAAAAGGTTCCCACTGGTCAAAGTAATGTTGGCCTAGTGTGACAAGTTCAAATGCTACTGAAATACATAGAGTCTCCATCCAATGACCTCCCTCCCCTCAGGAATCGGCCGCACTGCACCTTCTGCATCCTTCCAGATGGTACACGTGACACTTATGAAAACATAGGTGCTTTCGTTCAAAATAACATTGCACATTTACTGTTGGACTTTGCTCAGTGTAACATGTACGGTGACCTAGTTTCTCTCTAGCAATTCACTATAATGTCTTTTTGTAGCTATACATACAGACTAGCTTCACTTTTCCGCTTTTGCAGGTGAGGAATAGACTAGAGATCAGAGGCCCGGCCCTGCTGAGGAGCATTAAGGGTATTCATTTGTTACTGATGCTGCTGTGGCGCATCTCTGTCTAACTTAGGTGAATGCTTCTGGAGGGTAGATACTTAGAGGTGGAACTGCTGAATTAAAAATAATTTCATGTTACTAAATTTGATAGATGCTTCCAAATTGCCTTCCGAAACCTCTTCACCATCATGCGTGATTTCCAATGAAACACATGAGTCAATATTTCATCACGCCTTTCACAGTAAAGGACACGATCTGTCTTTGAAAAATGCTCCAGTTGGAGGGGCAAGAGGAAGCAGTGAATGTTTCTCTTTTAGAATTGTCCTTATTTGAGGTTTATGGTAATAATTTCATATGCTTATGAGATACTTACATTTCTTTTGTAAATTTCCTGTTCATATCCTTGGTCTATTGAAAACAGTTGTTTCATTCATTCTTTTTAATGCAGCAGTTTTTCTTTTTAAAAACAGAATTTACGTAAGGAGAGCAGGAATGTGTTGATCAGCCCGTAGTACAGTAATTGATCCAGGATCCTTGGGCAGCTTTCTCTCTGCCCATCCTGACACCATTTCCCTGACAGCCCTCCGGAGGCCTCTGCTTATTCAATTATTTCATTCCTTTGTTTACACGTGTGTGTCTGTGATCAATGCATCATATTACATTGTGTGTTTTAGATTGCAGGCCATCCTATGGCGGATGTGTTTCTTTCACGGTTTCTTGTTTCTTCTTACCAAACATTGTCTTTTAAAATTCTACCCTGGCCCCCTCCTGTGGCTTGGGTGACTAAGGCGCCAGCTACTAAAACTGTGTACCTGAATTCGAGCCCTGTGGCCTGCTTTTATAGATGAGATGGCATTTAAAGCACAAAATACGGCAAACTGGTTCATCGCTTTTATCAACACTTCCTGTATGTATCCCGACAGGTGTTTATCATAGGAGATATTTTCCCCCCGTTTTACCCTTGAATATGTCATTTACGTGTCCTTTTCAGGGTTGTTGCTGTAACACATTTCTAGGCACGGGATATATTCCTTGGTTATCAACAAAACCCACATTCAGTTATACTACACAGCAGCTCACACTCACGCCTGCTCATGGCGATGTCTGTGTCCCTCCCACGGTCACCTGAAGTTTGCTGCTCAGGTAGTTGTACAGTGATAACTATTCTTACCCTCTTTTGTTTGATTGTTGGGGACTTTCCAATTGATTGTAGGATATCTAGGATCATAGGATTGTAGGAACCATAGGACATTATTTCGCCCTGCCGAACATTTTCATTTCATCAAATTTATCATCTTTTCTTCTATTGGGTTCTGTGTTTGGGCCTTTGGACTACTCCGTTCCAAGATTATAACAGAAAAACTCTATCATGTTCCTCTAATACTTACACGATTGCTGTTTCGGTGTTTACTTTTGGTCTTGTGATCTATCTGCATTTCATTAGAAAGCAGAAATGAGGTAGGAATCCAAGTCTGCTTCTTCCAAATAATTACCCAGTTATCCCAATACCATGTATTGAACCACCCATCTTTTCTTTATTGAAAGAACAGTTATATGTCTTTCTTTGAAATGATTTTGTACATTATTTCCTTTTTCTTTTTTAGTTTAGAAAGTTCTTTATATAATCTGGATACAAGTCTTTTTTTTTGTAATCAAATATGTGCTCTGCAAATATCTCCCCCCAGTCTTTGACTTGTTTCTTCACATCTTAAAAATGTCTTTTGAAAGTGTGTCTTAATTTTTGTAAAATCCGGTTTGTATTTTTATATCTTTATAGATTATGCTTTTAGTGTCATATCTAAGAAATATTTGCCTAATAAAAGGTCACGAGGATTGTCTCCTATGTTTTCTTCTGGAAGTTTCTTTCGCATTGAGTTTTGAGATCATTTTAGTGTATGATACAATGTATGGATCCTCTGCCTTCTGTTATGTCAATATCCACCCCCTCTGTGTGTTCTGCTACCCACTGCATTGCCTTTGTACATCTGTCATGTGTACGAATCCATTTATAAACGTCCTGTTTTGTTCCACTGATCTGTTTGCCTCTTCGTATGCCTATACCGTCCTCTCTGGGTAGCTGTAGCTTTATGACAAACCTGGGATTTATGTCTTTCAACTTCATTGCTTTTCAAAGTTGCTTAGGCTGTTCTAGGTCCTTTGCATTTCCATATGATGTTTAGAATCAGCGTGTCAACAGATTGCTAGGCTTTTAAAAATTATTTATTGTAGTAACTTTTTCTACACATTAAAATAAACCCATATGTATAGGTTCCCCATATTGCAGTTTCCCCGCTCCTCAGATATCTGTCAACACACCCTGCCCTCCAAGTCACCAAGTGTTCTTCACCATTGTCCAGTGGGCTCTGCCACCACCTGCCTTCTGTGCTCCCCACCCCTCTGTCCCATTCCCCGTTGGTCATCTCAGTTCTATTGCAAGTGTCCAAGGGTTGGTTTTGTTTCCTCTGTTCCTTTGTGTTGTTTATTCACATTCCACCTATAAGCGAGGTCATCCGGTCATCTTTCTTCTTTTGACTTATTTCACTTAGCATCATCCCCTTTAATTCTGCCCTTTTTGATTCAAATGACAGAATTTCATCTCTTACAAGAGCTGTGTAGTATTCCATTGTGCTAGGCTTTTGCTTGAGGTAGTGGTCAATCTTTAGATCAATTTTGGGCAAACTAAAATCTTAACAATTTTGAGTATTCCAATCTATGAACAAAATAAATCCCATTTATTTTGGTCTTCTCTAGTTTATATGAGCAATGTGTTGTAGTTTTCAGTGCACCTCTTCTGTTAGACTTACTCTTAAGTATTTTTTGTTTTTGATGCTATTTTGAATGGTATTTTAAATCTTAATTCATTACTAGTGTGATGCTTTATGATGAGATTTCCTCTAAGAGATATGTTGAAATACTAACTCCTGGCTCCTGTGAATATGACCTTATTTGGAAATAGGTTTCTGCAGATGTAATTATTTAAGATGAGGTCATGCTGGAGGGGGTGGACTTTTAATCCAATATGAGTGGTGTTCTCATAAGAAGAGGAAAATGTGGACACAGGCAAGCAGAGAGGGAAGATGATCTAAACACCTACAGAGATAAGATGGCCGAGTGACAACGGAGGTAGAGATTGGAGTGATATGTTTACAAGCCAAGGAATGCACAGATTCCAGAAAACACCAAAAGTTGAAAGAGGCAAGGAAGGGCTTGTCTGTAGATTTTCAGAGTGAGCAATGACCCTGCCAATACTTTGATTTCAGATTTTTTGCCTTCAGAAGTACGAAAGAATACATTTCTGTTGTTTTAAGTCATCCTCATGTGTGGTGCTTTCTAATGGCAACCCTAGGAAACAAATGCAGCAATATGTAGAAATAGAATGGATTTTTTTATACTTATCTTCAACTCTAAAACTCAGTTATATAATTCTGTCACCTTTTTATAGCCCATTGACTTTTCTGGATAGGTGATTTTGTCATCTCTGAATAGAGACAAGTTTATTCTTCCTGTTCAATATGGATGTTATTATTTCTTTTTCTTGCCTTATTACATTGGCTAGAATCTCCAGTACCATGCTGAAGAGAAGTGTGAGAGAAGATTTCTTTGCCTTGTTTCTGATTTTAAGAGGAAAACGTTCAGTCTTTCGTCACTGAATATGAAGATATCATAGTTGTTTTTTTTTTATAAATGCCCTTTATTAGATTGAGGGCATTCCCTTCCAGTCCAAATTTATTGAGATATTTTTGTTGTTGTCCAAATCAATATAGCAATTTTTATCAATTTTAAAAATAGATATTGAGGCAATCATGTGGTTAATTTTTCTTTCACAGTTTCCTTTTCTTTTCTTTTTTAAAGGAAAGGTATACGCAGGAAGAAATATGAGTTGGCAGGCAGGAAGACAGAAGAGAAAGGAGCATTTCATTTATTTTATTTAATTGTTCATCTTGGTTGCTTCTCTGGGCCCCGGGTCGTGAACTGTGGACCTTGGGATGTATGTGGACTATTCCCAGTAAACTAAATCTCTAGGCCACCAGGATGAGCTTCTTTTTACAATTGAAAAAAAAAAAAGGCTTCCAAGGTTCATATGTTAAATAAGGTTGCATTTTTGGCCCTGATGTATTATTCTTTTTATATAATGTTGGTTTATATAATGTTTATTTGATGTACTAAAATTTTGTTAAATTTTTTTGCATCTATATTCAGATGGGATATTTTTTGTAACTTGCTTTTAATTTCTTTGTCTCATTCTGGTATCAGAGAAATGCTGGCTCCATATAACGAGTTGGAAAGTATTCCCATATTGTTCTATTTTGGGGAAGAGTTTGTGTAAAAATGATATTTATTGCTTTCTAAAATATTTTATTACATTCACCAGTAAAGTCAATTAGGCCTGATATTTTCTTTGTGGAAAGGTTTTAAAGCTACAATTCAATTTCTTTAATAGCTATTGAATAATTCAGATTATTTATTTCTTCTTGAGTGGTTTGACATTTTGTTACTTTCAAGGAATTTTTACATTCACCTCACTTGTCAAATTTATTGGCATTACTAATAATCTCTTATTATCCTTTTAAATATCTTTAGAATTCATAGTGATGTCACCTCTCATTCTTGATATTAGTCCTCTCTCTCTCTCTCTCTCTCTCTCTCTCTCTCTCTCTCTGTCTGTCTCACATGCACACATATGTCTGACAAGATGTATTTACTTGTCTTCTCAGAGAATTAGCTTTTGGTCTTGTTGATTTTTCTCTATTGATTTTGTTTTCTAGTTCTGTGTTTCTTCTTGATCTTTATTATTTACTTTCTTCTGTTTACTTTGAGTTTAATTTTCACTTTCCCTTAATTTTGAAAGTGGAAACTGATATCACTGTTGTGAGACCTTTTTCTTCCCTAATACAGGTTGTTAGAACTAGAAATTTTCCTTTAAGTATGTGCTGGCTACATCTCACACATTTTATTGTTGCGTTTTGATTTTCATTCAATTTAAGACTTTTAAGCCCCTTTTGATTTCTTCTTTTATCCATGAACTTTTTAGAATTTTGTTAGTTTCCAAATATTTGGGGATTTTACAGCTATTTTTCTATTAATGAGAATTTAATACCATTGTGGTCACCGAATATATTTTGTATGATCTGATTCCTTTTAAATTTATGAAAACTCCTTTTATGGTCTATGTTGGCAAATATCCCATGACTTAAAAAGAGTGAATGTGTATTCTGCTATTATTGAGTGTAATGTTCTATAAATGTCAGTTAGGTCAAATTTTTTGACAGTGTTTTCAAGTTCTTTATATCTTTACTGACTTTCTGCCTACTTAATCTATCAATTATTGAGAGATGGGTACATTTGCTTTTCTGATTATAATTGTGGATTTGTTGATTTCTTCTTGCAGTTCTCTCCATTTTTGCTTCATACACATTGCATCTCCGTTGCTAGAATAACTGTGCCTTCTTGATGAACTGACCTCTTAATCATTATGAAACGACCCTCTTTATTCCTAGAAACACTCTCTGCCCTGAAATCTACCTTATATAAGCTTTCATATATTCAACTTCATTTTGATTAGTGTTGGTATGACATGTATTTTCCCATCCTTTTACCTTTAACCTATTCATGACTTTATAATTAAAGGAGTTTCTTGCAAGCAACGTGTAGTTAGATGTTGCTCAGATGTTGTTCCAATCTGATAAACCGCCTTTGACAGTCATGTTGCTCAACAGTGTTTTGGTCAGCGACCAAATATCTGTGACATATCACCATAAGGCCCTTGTATACAGGAGAATATTATCTCGGTTTGTGTAATTATACTCTGACATTCGCACCATCACCAAATCACTTGACAACACTTTTCTGAGAACTTTTCTCCCTGTCATTAAATGATGCATGGCTGACATTGGAGTGTTCAGATCATCTACACTCAGTGTGATTAATGGGGGTAGCCTGTTTAAAATTTCAATCTTACTATTTTACTATGTATTTGCACCATCTGGCCTTTGTTATGTTTTCCCTCTAATTTTGCTTCCCCCCACCACCCCGAATAACACAAATAACTGAAATTCAGACTACAGACTGTAAGAGGCTCAGAGGAAGAGCAGGAGTTTTAGAGAAGGGATAGATTAGTTTGACTGGTGGTGTCAGGGATACTTCATAGAGAAGACAATCTTGGGATTGGACCTGGAATTATTTTAGAGAAGGGTGACGTGAATGGAAGGCACCTGGAAGGGATGAGAGAGCGTGAGGATGCGGCAGGGGTATGTGTGTTTGGTTCAGGATAATAGGTTGTCGAGAGGAAGAGGGACAGGGAAGAGTGGACGCTGTGTGGTCACCAGCTTCCTGCGGGCCCCACCAACAGCCCACAGTATCCAGACGCCTCTCCAGCGAAACACACCATCTCTCCTCCTGCTGCTCTCTGGCGGACCCTCTTCGCTGTGCGGCGTCTCCATCTTCCTGGAGCTCCCACCAGAAGGCTCCAGCCACCTCCAGGGCTGTTCCTCCACTCCATGCCCCCCTCCTTCTCCCCTCCTCCACCCCTAGACCACCTGGATGATTTGAACTGTGTTTCTGTCTGCAGTCTCAAGGCAGGGCATTTGCGTGCACACACTCTCTCTCTTCCTCCCCTGCATTAGCCTTCTCATTGTGTTCTGGTTCTACATTCTTTTCTCAAACTATCTTCCTAAATGGATGTGAAATTCTATTTGCATTTTTTTGCAGAGGGCTTAGAGCTTTCAGCAAAGTCTCCAAGCAAGAGGCACTCCATAAAAAGCTAAGGCAACTGCCTTTCATTTCAAAGGAAACAATGAATGCAGTTGACAGACTCCTGCATGAGAGGTCAGGTGACCAGGTTCGAATCCCGGTGTTGTAACTAGTTGTGTGATTTGGGGGCCACAAGTAATCTGCTCTGTACCTGCATATGTAATCTGGAGACCGAAGACAGAGCTCATCTAACCTCAAATGCTATTCTTTTATTATTTTCAAGCAAATCCCTTTACATCAGGGTGCCAGGATGGCCCTCCTCAGTGGGCTCTCCTCCGCCGTGTGCTGTCTGTGGAGCTGAGCTCTGGGTGCGGAGCCACGGGAAAGCTATGTCCTCCTCCCACAAGCTCAAAGACAATCTGGAAATTCGGAATTCCTCTAGAATGTCAAGACCTGCAGGGCTCCAGGGGCACAAAGGCTCCACTGGAGGAGGAGGTGTCTAACTTTGCTTAGAAACTTGGGGAGGAGTCAAGAGTCCTGAAGGACAAATATTCTAGGAGAGGAGAGGCTGGTGTGACAGACCAGGCAACACATGTGAAGTCCCCAGGCTGGCAGGACAAGGAGAAAGTGGGCGGAGGTTCCAACAGGGGGAGCAACAGGGTCTCTGGGAGGAGGTGGAGTGAATCTGGTCCTGGTCTTCTAACAGGAAGCCAAGAAGTTGCCACTTCATCCTTTAGATGGTGGGGAGCAGCAGATTCTTTCAGGCACTGGAATGACAATCTGATTTCTCTTTTGGAAAAATGATATTGGCCACAGAGAGGAGGGTAGATTAAAGGGAGCTTGCATGTTTGGGAGGAAAAAGGTCTGAGAAAACTCAGGAGAGGAGCATGGGGGCGTGGGGTAATGTGACCCTGTGTCCATCCCATTTAGAAAGAATAAGTACGTTAGTGTCCAGGAGGGTTTGGGAATCCAGTCTGCCACTCAGAGGGAGCCCTGGACTTTGGAGGCACTGATAAGGAAGCCCTGGGGGAGGATGACAAACCTCAGGGCAGTGAGGCTGACTCCTGGGAATTATTCCCCTGAAGGCAGGAGAAGAAGGCAAGGGAGGTGCCTGCAGGGAGCACAGAGAATACCTGAGGGATGAGGAGGAGAGGAGAGGGCCTGCAGCGGGGAGGGGCCGCTGGATTTGGTTCCATCTGCAAGGGATGAGCAAAGAGGAGTTAGATGCAGGAGAGTGGGACAAGGAAGGAGTGGGAGGCAGGGTCTGAAGGTGGGGGATTATTCCTGAGGGGTGAGGAAGGTGATTATTCTGCCAAGGCCCAGGGAAAGGGGAGCAGAAAGAGTTGAATCACATGGTTTTCATATTACTGCTTTTAAGAAAAGCCAATATCTGGACCACACCTCGGAAGTTTCTAATTGAATCTTCTGGGATGGGTCCTGGCACCGGTGTGTATTCAGAGTTTCCCAGGTGATTAAAATCTGCAGTCATGATTAGAGCCATGGGATTAATTGTAGGTCACTTTTGAGATTGGTGATAAAGGGACCAAGGTGGCATACACTGACAGGGTGGGTGCACAGGGTGTGAAGGTTGGGGACAGGAGGAACAGCGGGGACAGGCAACAAGAGGGGAAGGCATCAACATGAGGTGCAGCTTGTGTGTGCCCTGAATGTACAAATGAATGGGGTCTCCCAGAATCGTCCTGCCAGGGCCTGTGTGGGATGCCTCCCAGCAGCCCTGTGATACTAGATGATCCTCTGGTTAAGGTTTGTTATTTTGCACACACAGACTTGGTCTGGAAGTGGTTTGTAAGCACTGAGAGTGGTCTTTCTAGGTAAATGGGTGCAAGGAAAAGAGCTCGAATTATTCTGGCAGACAATGGTCCCATTTGCCAGAAGGGCCCAAAGAAGTTGGTGGCTCTAGTCTGGGATTGGGCCCTTCTGGGTCCCCTGTACCTGACCTGAGGGTGGGGCTGGCACTGCCAAGCACTCACGGAGAAGCTGGGGTACCATCCGTGGGCAGGTATAGCTTGTTCTGACCAGGACTCAGGACCCGCTTCTCGGTGACAGTCTTACAAAATGGTGCCCAATCTTGGCCACAGGCTCTGGCCTGACACCAGGGAACGGTGCCTTCTCTGTAGCCAGTACTGTCTCTTGGAGTGTCCTCTGCCACTTCCAAGCCCTTTGCATCTTCCAGGTGACTCAGCTGTCCAGGTTCCATGAGCCACCTGTCCCACCCCTGCGGAGGTGTTGAGGGTGCTTGTTGGGAGTCTGCCTTTGGTTGGGAGCAAGATGCCGGCCAGAAGAGTCCCAGGCATGGAGCAGAGGGGCAAATCCCACTGGTACTGCTGGGTGCTGGGGACCGAGGGGCTCCTCCTTCACGTCAGTATCGTGTAGGGAACAGAAATCAAGGCCTGAAGAAATGAACTGGCCAGTGTTGTCCATGCCAGGAATACCATGGCGGTCCACTGTCACTCTGCTGTCCTTCAGCCCTGGAGCTGGCCCCTTGGGGAATCCTGCTAGATGCCACTGGCCAGACCTCTTCCCTCCCATCTCCTCACTGAAGTCCAGGCACCTCTCGGTTCTGGGAGAAGCCTGCCCAGCGAGCTATGGTAGGGACACAGCACACTAGCTGGAATTCCTGTGCTTTTGGGGAGGATATGGGTGCAGCGAACAGAATCACCTGGTGTCAGAGGCTCTCTTCCTATTCTTGGGGTGCCATTGAGAGCTGATGACCACAGCCACTCCACCTGCTGGAAGGCATGGGGCCACCGCAGCTCCGTCTGTGCACTTGCTGTCCAGGGCAGGAGAGCCCCTCTCAGGACCCTCCACAGTCTTCCTGCAGTGTCCCTCACACGTGATGGGGGGCACAGGCAGGACCCCAATGTGACCCGGGGCTGTACCACACTTCGCCCTGAGCAGGAAGGCTGGGACTGCGAAGGGGCAGGAGACACAGGAAGGTGGAGGGGAGGAAGTGGCTCTCAGGAGCCGGCTGCTGCCCAGCGAGAATGACAGTCAAAGGGAGGAAAGAAACCTTCCTCAGGGAGGAGCACCCCCGAGCAAGAGGCGCAGAGGCAGGGAGGCTCCTTCCCAGGATGATCACAGGGTTGGCTGAGAAGGGCTGAGGCTGGGTAGTAGAGACGCCGGCAGGGCAGAGGGCGCGCGGTGTGTTTGAAGGATGCTAGCCTAGGTAAGAGGGCTTCCAATGGAAACTGATGAGGGATGCGGACTGAGAGAGGGCCGCTGAGGTCACTCCTGGTGGCTTCAGCCCATCTAGAGCCTCAGCTAGTTCGGGATGCTCTGAGACGGTGGGATATTCTGTCACACGCCAAACTTTAGGGCCGTGGCCTCAACTCCCAGGTACTGTCCTCTGGTCTGAGCCCAGCCTGCTGAGGTTAGGGACCCCAGGACCAAACCTTTTTCCTAGGATTTCGCGGAGAAGAGCCCCTCCCACCACCCAGACTCCTGTCTTCCCCTCCTGCTCCCCTTTCCAGGGCTCCCTTTGTAATTAATCCCAATGCCCAAACCAGGGGGAGACAGAGTGCTAATGAGGGAGAGCCCTAGGCTCCCAGCTCAGCGCCGAGTAATTAAATTATTTGGGAGTTGGGGCTGTGGGGCCGATGGTGTCGGGGAAATCCCCTTTTGCCTGCGAAGAGGGGCGAGTCTCTCCTCACTAATTAAAACCAGGGCGACTTTCGGTTCACGCGGACCTGGGGGGAATATAGCTTCCCTGTCCCCGCTCCATAGGTTTCCTGCAGCCAAGCCGAGCAGGGCCGCGCTGGGGGCTGGGGTTCGGCCTCCCACAGCGGGTGGAAGAAAGCAAACCCTGGAGAGCCGCGGGCAGGGTCCCGGGCGCCCCCTGGCCACCGTCTGGGAACGGGTCGCAGTCCCGCGGGTTTTCGAGGGTGGCTGGGGACATCTCTGGAGAGATCGATTTCCAGGATCGGGGTAGGAGAGGTGTGGGGCTGAGTAAGGAGAGGCGGGATGGGGCGCGGGCAAGACGGGGACAGGCTGGGGTGCCGCCGGCACCGGGTGAGAGACTGAGGTGGGAGAGGAAGAGGGCTGCGGACAAAGGAGGGGAGAACCTGGGGACGGGAAAGGGGTTGGGGGGTCTGCTATCGAGGCAGAGCGGCCCAGGTATGTAGGGTGAGGCAGGGGGGCCACCGGCATCCGGGTGGCAAGCTAGTGTTGGGACAGCCGGCGGGCTGCGGGAAAAGGTGGTTATACGCGGGAATAGAGGTTGGGGGTCGCGGGCGCGAAGAGGCCGGAGGCCGCGGCCGGGGGGTCCAAGGCATCCCGGGGAGGCGGGGCCGCGGGGACGCGCGGCGCAGACAATGGCCGCGGCGCGGGGCGGGACTGCGGGAAGGCAGGGGGCGGCGCCCTGGAGGCCCGCCCCGCCCCCGCGCGTCCCTCCCCCGCCCCTCCCCCGGCTCGTCCGATCCCCGGCCCCGGATTCCCGGTCCTCGGTCCCGCCATGGGAGCCTGAGCGCCCCGCCGCGGCCCCCTGCCCCCGGGGCCTCGAGGGGAAGAGGCGCGAGGGACGGAGAGGGGAGCGAAGCCGATCCCTGGCTGCACCCGCGCTGCTGTCCAGGAGCCGAGTCCGAGCGGCCGGCTGCGGATACAAAGGCGGGCTGAGCCCCGCACCTCGCAGCGGCGGTGAGTCCGGCCGGGCGCGGGCAAAGTTTGCGGAGACGGAACAGAAAGGAGGACCACCGTGAGGGGCGGGGTGCCAGGCCCGGGCGAGCGGGTGGCTTCTGGGGGAGGGGGTCGGGGCAGCCCCTTCCGGTGCGTCCCTGGGCGCCGCGGAGCCCCCCGCCCCCGCACTTTGGGGAGTGGGGGAGCCGGGCCTGGAGAGCCGGGGACTTTCCTGGGCCCGGGCCGGGCGGGGGCCTTGCTGATCCCGGGGGATCAAGGGCAGCTGGAGGCCCGGGTGTGCGAGGGTGGGGGTTAGCGGGAGGCGAGAGTCTGGAGGTCTGGGAGGGCGAGGTGTTGAGGGGGCGTGAACCCCCAGGACCTGGCGAGGGACGCGCAGGTATGCGTGGGGGTGTGCTCTGGTTTTGGCGAGCCGGCCGGGAAGAGTCGGGGGTGTGTGTGAGCTCCAGGCCGGGCCTAGGGGACCGGGGTCCAGGGGACAGGGCGGCATCCTGTCCCCAGGAGGGTTTACCCACCGGGGGGGCCGCGGCTTTGCTGGCGAGCCGGGAAGGAGGGAGAGGTGCGGGAACGGTGCAAGGTTCTTTGTTTTTGTGCGTGTGCGCCGGCCGTGCCGCGCGGTCCGCAGGTGGGCCCCGGGGTTGGAGGTGTAGGTGTCTTCTCCGTGCCTGAGGGCGTCTGCCTGGGTATTGCGGGTGTTTGCAAAGGTATTTTTGTGCATCTCTGGGAAAGGGGTGTGTGTTCGTGTTGGAAAGGGATTTCTGGGAAGGAGGTTGCAGGTATGAAGAGGGAGCAGATGGGCCTACCTGAATAGGTGCGTGTGCACCTGCTGACTGGGAGGGTGTGTGTGACCAAGTTGATGGTGGGACCAGCGGGTGTGTTGCGCTGGATGGTGGTGTTTCTGATGGTTTTGGGGTCACCACTTTCTGCCTCTGCAGATCTGCCTGCGGAAGCCCATTGAAGGCTGTCTGGAGGATTTGTGCTTCTGGGGTGTACCTGCCTGGGCTCTAGGCTGGGGTGAAGATCAAGACCTACAGGTTGTGAGTGAGTGGGCCCTTTATGAGGTGCCTGTTTGGGGAGATGGGTTTTTCTAGAAGAGTGTGTGTGTTGTGGGGAGCAAGGAGCAGGGTTCTAGAGGAGTCGGGGTATGGAGGAATCAGCGGGAAGGAAGGCCCACCTTCTCAACTTGGGTTCCTGCTTAGATATCACGTCTTGGATTCCCAGCCCAAGTTCAGCCCGCAGGCCTCAGTTGACTCTCCCTGGGCCCTGGCCCCCAGTTCCTGGAGAGCCTTGGGATTTGGGGTGGGTTGGAGGCAAAGACTTGCTGGGTGTGGGGCCTCCAGGGTGCATAGGAACAACATGGGGAAGGGACCTGGGGCTCTGGGGAGGGCCCTGTGTCTTCAGAGGTCTGCCAGTGGAGCTGTGGTTTTGGGTGAGGTCTGAGTGTGGGGCTGTCCTGGGAAGGGCGCTCCCATCCGGACTGTGCTTACCCTGAGGTACAGCTGATGGCTCCTCAGAGAAGTAGCAGCTCCTCTGCCCCTGCCTCGCCTGCCTGTTCTCTGTCTGGGTGCTCACTTTGCTCCTCTTCCTCACTCTCAGCCGTTTTCATCAGTTTCAGGAACTGAGGCTGCCAACCCACGTGCCCAAAAGGAGCTGTAATGGAAATCAGCATCCCTAATGGAATGTGCCGTTGCCTGACCCCTTAGTCCTCAGAGCTTCCCACCCTTCTTCAGGCCCTGGGTTAGGGGCTGAGTTGTAGACTTAAAAAAAATTTGCCCAGTTCCCCAAACCTGGCACTTGATGGTGGCTTTCGAGGGCCAGGTGACAATTGCAGGGTGCACTCTGGCCTTTGGGGTTCGCTGTCTGCTCTGTGTGCCCTTTTTGCACATTCCTGTGTCACTGGTGGGACGCCTTCCCAGGAGCAGCAGTGATGGTCTGGTCATGTTCCAGACTGGAGCCCGTGGTCACAGGGCCCCTGCCCTACTTCCTCTGGTTCTTCCTGGTAGGGAGCCCCTCTGTGTGTCTCCGTCTTCCTCCCTGTGCTCCTTCGAGGTCTCAGGAAGGCCCCTTCCTGGCCCTGGAGTAGGGCAGACTTTTATCTGCTCATCGGTTTTCCAGGAGAGCCTTTTAGTTGGAGGGGTGTGAACTTGACTCATAGGAGCCACGGGGGATGAGGGACAGATCCGGCATACCCTCTTCCCCTCTGGGTGTTCGGGGTGCCAGTCTCTGTGATGCGTGGGTCCTTCACCTGCGCCCCGCCTTGTCAGTAGAGCAGTTGGCAAAGGGTCTCATGTGAGATCTGGAAGCCCAGTGTGGCCTCTCAGGTGTTAGAACCATCTTCCTTCCCACATTGGGAGCCCCCTTGTGCCCTCACAGCCCCTTCCTGGGGTCCAGCCTGCTCTTACATTCTGCTCCTGCCACTTCCAGTTCTGGGACTTCAGACAAAATAGGCACCTTCTTGAAACCTGGCTTCTAAGTGCAGTTAATGGCAGGCCTGGTCTTCTGTCTCTGAGGACTAATGGAATCATGCAGAGAGCTGGGTGGGGTGCCTGACTCATGGGACCTCGGGAAATGCTGTTGGTGGGCTTCAGGCTTCGGGCTCTGGTTGGTGACCATGGGCAAGCTGGGGGTGGGGAGAGCGGGGCTCTGGCTTTGGCTCTGGCTCCTACCTGCCAGGCGGGGGAGTCCAGGGCGGGCGTGTGGGCCGGGCTCCCTGGGAGGCGTGCAGGGACACGTCCAACTCTGTGCCCACAGGGCTCTGCGGGGGTGTGTTCAGGTGGGTGTGGGGAGGTGCCTGCAGGAGGTGTGCCCCAAGCTCGATTTTTAAAAATCGGGGGTGAGATCCCATAACCTGAAATTAGCCCTTTGAAGTCAATGGTGGCCTCTGTCTATTCTCTTGACCTAAAACGTCACCACATCACCCAGAAGGAACCCATTACGAACTCGCTCCCCCTTCACCCCCCAGCGCCACCCCCAGTCTCCCTTGTTGCTTTAGAATTACCTGGATGTTTCCGACACATGGAATTAAGCATTGTGTGACGTTTGTGTCTCGCTTCCCTCACTGAGCACCGTCCTTTTGGGGTCCTCAATGTCATTGTCTTCCTGGTCGCGTCCCATTCCACAGCATGGATGAGCTGGTGGATGTAAGAGGAGCCAGCGGATGGGAAGGGGGCTCAAGGGCAGGGCAGGGCAGACAGAAGTCAGTGTGTGGGTGGCTGCAGGTGCTTGGAGTTGCTGGATCTAGAAGTCTGAAGTGGCTCTGGCCTTAGTTTCCCTGCTTGTAAACCTTGGCGGGTGGCGAGATCAGGGGCAGAGAGGTTGGGGTGTGAACGCCTCTTCTCAGGGTCTGAGTGGGGCTGGAACTTTCTCAACTTCTTTCCCCGCTCTCCGGGGCAGCCTCTCTTCTGCGACCACCCTGCTCCCCATGGGCACTCATTTGGCACCAGTCCCCTCTCTTAACATTCTTCTCCCCACCCAGGTGTATAACATTGTTCCTGGCCAGATTTTGGACAGGGTGGTCCTGGCAGGGAATCCCACCTCTCTTCTGCCCTGTCTTGGTGATCTGGAAGGAATCGGGTGACCATTGGCTTTGCTCCCCACTGTCGGGTGCAGAGGGGGACCCTTTGGAAACGAGGTGCTGTGCTGGTCCCATGTCTCTGGCAAGGCTGCTAGTGACAGACTTGCCAGTGGGCTGGGTTTAGGAGAAGTGGGCGGGGTCAGCAGAGCCACACACCTGTTGTCAATCAGGGTGGACTGTGAGAGGGGCCAGTGGGGAAGCTGGGCCTAGTGCCTGCAGGAGGGTGGGCAGTACCAGACCCGCCCTGCCTCCTGAGTGTTGAGGAAGCTGGGGGACCCAGGCACCCTGGGGACAGATGGGAGTGGGGGAGTGTCTGGCGAATGTCAGGCCCTGGTGAGTTCCAAGCTGGGGGTACTGGGGCTGACAGTGAACCCAGAAGTGATTCTGGGTTGTTCCGTCCCACAGCCAGGCCAGGGGAACAGGAAAGTGGGGGCAGTTGTGCAGCCCTAAAGGAGAAAGCAGCGGAACTGAGGTTCACTGCGCGTCTGTCATGTCTGAGGCCGGGGTCATCTGTGTACCTTATTTCATTGAAAACTTTGGACTTTCTGATGTAGGCACTGTCTGATGTAGGCACTGTTATCCCCATTTTATTGGCATGAAAACTGAGGCTTAGGAAAGTGGGCGATCCCCTCCGGGATCACAGGGCTCCTTTGTTCCCCACAGCGCTCTCTCCCTTTCCCTACCCATGCCGGTCAGGTCTGATTCTGCTGGAACCCTGTCATCTGGACTTGGACAACCTCATGTCCTGAAAAGCAGACCTGAATCAAGGTGAGGGGTCTCCCTAGAGGAGCACCTGGGTGGGGCAGGGCCTGTCCCAGGCTGGCCTTCACTGCTTGGCTCTAGAGGTTTCCCAAACCCCCTCAGGATACCCAACAGATCCCCTCCCATTCAAGGGGTTTCCTGACTGCCCTGCCCTGGCCAGAAGGGACTGTTTGCTTGTGGGTCTACGGAGGGGTGCTCAGCTTTTTAGGGTAAGTGGGGTGGGGGTGTGCAGGAGCAGGTGCTGGGCCCCAGGTGTGAACGCAGTAACTTAAAAACAGCTGGGTGTGAACGGAAACACTCTGTCCCCACTTTACTTCAGCATGGAGGGGGCAAGGGGAGGACTGGGGGTGTCAAGAGTCCTCAGAAAGAGAGGACCCCTCAGTGGGGAGTGTCTAGAAAGTGAGCTTACTTGGTCCTTGGGCCTCTTGGCTGCTTCGATTTCCCTAGATAAACTTGGCTGATTGTCAGAGCAGAGCCTGGGCTGAGGGGGAGGCGACCCCCTATTCCCAGAACCCTTGTGTCTCATACCTTAGGGCCCCTCCAGCTTTTTCCACATTCCAGCCTCCTGTTGGATTGTCCATCCCTGTACCCAGGGAGCAGAGCACCTGCCAGGCTGAGGGTCTCTGGGGCAGACACAACTGGGACCTGTGGGATCAGCAGCTGTGGGAGAGAGTAGGAGTGTGGTCAGCTCCACTCGCCATGCCCCTGTCTCTGAGGCCGGCTCCAGGTGCCTACTCCCTCTGGCTCCTCCAGGGCTCACCTGGGCACAGGGAGGGGCCAGCCCTTGCCCAGTTTGGAGAGGGTGGGTGGGAAAATTAGCCAGCATCCGGGCATCTCCAGGCCATGGCTGCCTCCCCACCCGCTTAGTGCCTGTCTTCCCTCGGGCCCCCTCTGGGACCCTTGCCAATGAGATTACTCACCCTTTCTGCACCCCCTCCCCCCTCCCAGTTCCTTCCAGAAGGACTGGGATCAGGTTTGGGAGGCTGGGAGTGAGGTGCTGTGTGCTGTCGGGGTAGGGACCTTCTGGGCGTGGGGGTGGGGGTGCCCCAGAGAAGGGAGAGCAGGTCTCTACAGAACCTGTCTGGCTGGGCTGGTGGAGCTAGGTGGGGCGGCCAGAGCCTTTACAGGTTTCAGAGGGGGACTTATTGTGTGTGTGTGTGTTTGTGTGCATGTGTGAGTGTATGCCAGTGTATGTTTGAATTTGAAGGGTACCCACCTCACCTTACCTTAGAGGGAGGGACATGAAGGGAGTGAAGGAGGGGGCTTGGCACTGTGCCCCAGCATCTTGGCTGGAATGGGGGCTCAGGTAGCCCAGTGGAGCACCGGTGCCCGCCGTTGTGGGGCGGTCCCTTGTCCTGGGATCTCTCTGTCCTGTACGCTCCTTGCTTGCTCACTCAGCCTGCTGGTGAGCAGTTGGTCTGGAGGCTAAGTGTGGCCCAGCCCAGCCCTGCCAGGCTCCCGAGCCCAGGGAGAGGGGTCCTACTCCTGCCTGGGCTCTGAGGACAGTGAGCTCATGTCTGGGTGTCTGGGAGAGGCAGGGCGGGGGCGGGCACTCGGCGCCAGCTCCGGGCTCCTGGCCGGCTCCTTCCTGCCCCTCCACCCTCTGAGACCTAGCTGCCCTGGCCTCCCGAGGGCACTGTCACCCGAAGACCATGTGTGGGGCCCTCTGCAGGAAATAGGACTGGAGGTGGGGCAAGTTCCATCCCATTTTGGGTTTAGGGACTGGTTTTGGCCACTTTGGGCCTCTGATCTTTGTGGCCAGAAAGAGCCAGCCTGGAGGCTTGAACAGTGTTTGCTCTGTGCCTAGAGGCTTGTTGGGAATTTATGATCCAGATCTGCCCTCTGAGGGGAAGGGCTTCCTGGTTTCTGCTGCCCAGTCTCTGTCCCCATGTCTCTGACAGGAGTCAGAGTATCCACCTGTTCTTGCCATGGTCCTTTGCGGGAAGCAGGAGGCACTGGAGGCACCTGTCTCACTGGAGGAACACCTGGGAGTCTCCTGTTGGTGTGGAGGCCTTGGTGTGGGACAGTGCCAGCCACCATCTTTCCCTACACCCCACCTGTTACCTGTGACATGGGGCTGCACCCTGAAGATGGGACCTGAGTGCAGGTGGCTTAGTCCAGTTTGTGGGGCACACCATCCGGGGTTCTGACCAGGTCCTGCAGGTCCCTCCTTAGGTTCTGCTCCCCACACCCCGTCTCTGCCGTGTTGGACCAGGCTGTGTGGGACGGGTGCAACTGTGAAATTCAGGGGCAGTGGACCATGGGACATGAAGAGCTTTGAGCTGGGCAGTGACTGAATTTGTCTTGCTTACGGCTGGCACACTGGTCCTGTGATGTGGGGCCAGGAATGGGATCCAGGGCCAGGAGCGGGATCAGGCCAGAGCTCTTGGGCTGGAACTTGGGGTGATGTCCTGGATGTGGGCCATGTGGCATGCGCTCTGGGGCCCTGTGGTGGGTCTGTGGCTAGAAGGGGCGAGGGGCCACAGACTTCTCTGCAGAGGTCATGCACAGGCTCTGGAGTGCAGGCCATACCAGGATGGAGGGGAGAAAGGCCCTTTGTTGAATAGGTGCTGCCGAGAGGTCCTTCTCAACCCCTCCCCTCTGCCCTGGAGGCCCCTCCTGAATCCAGCTGCCTGTCTCACTTGCCACTGGGCACCCCCAGGCACCTCTGGCCCGGACTGCCCTGTCACAGGTGAGGGACAATAGATGCTTTCGGGAGGTGGTGTCTGTGTCCTGCCCTAACTACCTGTCCTCTCTAGGCATCACCTGGCCCTCACAGTGCTCCCAGTCCTGTCCACATCACTGCTTCCTTCTTAAGGGGCAAGTCCTGGGTGGTGGGGAGGACCTCACTGGGGCCATGGGAGAAGGGGCGGAGGTCTCAGCCACATGGGATGCCTGCGTCTGTGCCCAGGATCTCCAGGCCGAGCTGCTTCTGCGACAGGGCCATGGGAAGGGTCCAGCCTCAGCCTGCATTTTGCCCCCCGCCCCGCCCCTCCACCATGGACCTTGCTCCCTCTGCCTGTTGCCAGGTTCGAAGTGTATTTTTTCCAGAGGCCTCCGATTGTTTCCTGAAGAAACCCGATCCCAGAGCTCAGACAAAAGCTGGGGCCGCCAGAGGAGCAGCCCTATTCTCTCCAGCTCCGTCCCTAGCCCCAACCTCCATGGCCTCCTCACTGGGATGCTGGGTTCCAGGGCCTGGCTGCCATCACCTAGGCAACGGGGGGGCTGCGGTCGCCATGGTGATCAATGTGCGAGAAGCTGGGCACTGGGACAAAAGCCCCACACCCCGGCCCTCCCCAGTCCCCTGGGATGGTATGGAGACACATTCCATTAATTTTATTTCTGAAAAGCCTTTGGAGGGGAGACGGGCTCCTTTTTGTGCTGGCCTCTCTCTTCTCTCCCTCTCGCCTCCCTGGCCTCCTTTTAACCCCAGAGAAGCCATGGTAGGTGGGAGTGGGGTCCAGTGAGAGTGTGTGTCCTGGGGGTAGGGCAAGGTGAAAAGAAATGGAAACGTTCCCTTTTGTAGTCCCCCACCCAAAACTAGGGCACCTGGCCCTGCATTGACCAGTGTCTCCCCTTGAGGGTCTCATCCATGATCCCCCTCTTTCCTGGGAACGCTGCTCACAGGAGACCCCCCCCCACCCCAGCCTCATCAGAACTAGTTAGTCGCTGGGGATAAGCAGGGGCAGGCAGGGCATAGGAGATTGGGTTCCTTTCTGGCCCCTGTGGGTGGGGGGAGTGTGTGTCAGTGTTCTCGGTGGCGCCGGGCTTGGGTCAGTGGAGGGGGAGGAGCCGGAGCAGGACTGAGGATGGTCTCTGATGAGGAGCTGGGCGGAAGGTGGCTGAGGCTGAGCAGTCCACATAGAGAGCCTGGAGGGGCCCCTTGTCTGGCCCGATGTTCACCTACAGGGATCACGGCATCGTCTCGTGTCCTGGGTGTAGGAGAGTTGTGCCTCTGAGCAGGGTGTGTGTGGATGTGTGCTTGTGTGCATGCACATGCACGTGTTGTGAGTACATGTGTGCTGGTGCAAGTGTATGCATGCGAGTGTGCATTCATGTATGCACGATCACGCGTGTACTCACGAACGTGCATTTGTGCACACATGTATGTAATCACATGCACATGCGAGTGTGTGCATGTGCGTTTGTATGTGCACATATGAGTGTGTGCGTGCGCAGTGAATGTGTGCATGTGTGCAAGGGTTTGAGTGTATGCAAGCCTATGCGTGTGTGCACACATGCCTTCTCTGGTCGCACACACAGCAGGACTGACTTGAGCACCTTTTCAGGTCTCGGAGGAAGCACCACGAGTGGAGTGTGGGTGAGTCTGGGGCCGGTGTAGCAACTGCTGACCAGTCGCTAGCTGAGCGCTTAACGAATGCGCTTCTCTCGTGTCTGAGAACCTCGCAGCCCGTGAAGTACGCAGCACCCTTCCCCTGTTTCCGGTGGCGACCAGATCCCAGGGACCAGACCCTAGGACCGATGCAGGTGCCCTCACTGCCACGCAGACGTGGTCTTGGGGCGAGGTGGAGGTACTGAGATGGGTGCGATGTCTCTGCCAGACCCAGCCCTGCATTCCTCCCCAGGATGCTCCCCTAACTGCTCATCACCCTTGAACCTCCTGGTGAACCTCAGTCTCAGGAGGGCCAGCAGGAGGGTCTAAGCTGCGGCAGGAGAGATGAGGGTGAGACGTCTACGCTGTGTGCAGGGCTGACCCACGGTTTGGGCTCCAGAGGCGCTGGCATGTAGTTGCAAAGGGGGTTGGTGAAGGCTTGTGTCTGTCCCCTCAATGTGCTTCTGCCACATACCTGTCCTGACATGCAGACACAATGGGCCATGATGTGCCTCCTGATGACCGGGGGTGAGTGAGTGGTTAAGCGCTGCTTTCAGTCCCTAAGAGTCACAGAGGTGTCCTGACTCGCTCGTGTCCATGGACAGGCAGACACAGCCATGCATCAGTCATCGTTCTCCACTGCCGTTGCTGATGGTTTGGTCGGGGACGTTTGACTATGTAAAGCAAACTCATTTAGTTCATAGCCTTGACCTGGCTGAGTGGACTCTGGACACCCCGAGACCACGTGGCCCGCCCCCCACCCCTGCTTCTTTTCCTCTAGTCATGCTTTCATATTGGGGCTCTTGGGACCCCAGTTTTACCCTCTCCCCATATGGTCCTATTCATTTCTGTGGCCAACTCCTCTGATTCCAGAGGTCAGCATGTTCCCCACCCCTTGCTAATGGTATCCAGGGATCTTCTCTCAATAACAACCCCCCGACCTGTCTCCTGAACACCTGGGTCCATTGGCCCTGCTGCCCTGCCTGGCCCCACCCCGCTTCCCTCCCTCATATCGGCAGGGTGGCCCCAGAATAAAATACCACTCTTCCCAGCTGAGGGCTCACAGCACCCCTGCCCCTGAAGTGTATGTCCCTGCTGGTCCTGCACCTTCGCCTCCCTCTGCCCTGAATTGCCCTCCCCTACTGCCCTCTATGCTCCGCTCTGCGGCACTTTCCAGAACCTCAGTTGAAAGTCTCCCCGCTGCCCTAACGCCCTTCAAGGTCCCCTGACTGCCGCTACTCCCCGCCCCCACGCCCACCCGTGACTGTGGACACATCCTTCTGCTCCACATGTGTCTGCTCCACCTGGACCAGCGTGCAGGCCTGACACAACCTCTGCCCAACCTGAGTCACATTCCATCCAGCATGCCTGTGACACACTCACTTCCATGCTCACGTGCTGCATGCGGTACTCCTCTGTGCACAGCGCACTCACGCTCTCACACAACTCACCCCCACTCACGCCCTTTCACACTCGCACCCCCTTGCACTCGCACACTTGCAGAGCCTCCAGGAGAGCAGCCAGCTGCCTAGGAACTGGGCATGTTTGATGGGACACTGGGGACCTGGCGTTAGAACAGTTAGGCAGGCCGCTGGGTGGGCACCCGCAGGTGCTGTGAGCTGAGTGCATGAGTGGAGGCTGGAGGCCTCTGGACAGAAGTGCTGCCTCCTGCTTGGGGCCCATTGCTGTCCTGCTCAGCAGAGGGGTGAGCCCTTTGCACAGAAGTGCTCTGTGTGGGGCTGGTGCTCACCTGTTGGGGACTCCGGGGAGCCTGGCTGGGAGTGGCGTGTGTGGGGTGTGTGGGGCTGGTGCCCACCTGCAGGGCGCAGGTTCTCGGGCACGACAGCTCATCTGCCAGGTGGCCGTCCCTTGGCCCTGACCTGTTGCTCCCTCCCACCAGGAGTGCCGCTGAACTTTCTCTGAGGCAAGCCCACCCGTCCAGCAAGATAGAGTCCCTCAGGGTGACAGTGGACTTCCTGAAGGTGCCCCTTGGCCTGAAGAAGCCGGCGCTGAAGGAGGTGGTGGTGGGGCCCCCCACACGGCCCCAGCGCGCGGCCCTGGAGCGCTACAAGGCACGGCGCTCTGACGCCATGGACACTGAGTCCCAGTACTCGGGCTACTCCTACAAGTCGGGCCACTCCCGCAGCTCCCGGAAGCACAGGTGGGCAATGCACAAGGTGGACAAGAGTGGGAGGGAGGGTACACCCGGTGGGCCTCCTATGACCTGTGCCTGCCCCTGCCCCTGTTCAGGGACCGTCGGGACCGACACCGCTCCAAGAGCCGAGACGGGAGCCGCGGGGACAAGTCGGTGACCATCCAGGCCCCAGGGGAGCCCCTGCTGGACAATGAGTCCACACGAGGGGATGAGCGGGTAAGCACTGGGGATGGGGCCGGGCTAGGCCTTTCCCGAAGGTCCATGGAAAGGAGAGTCTGGTCTCTTCAGACAGGTCAGGCGGGAGGCGTCTGTGCCCTACTCCCCACAGAGTCTGACTGGACCATTTCAGTTGAGTTAGGGAACTTCAGTTGAGACCCATTTACAAGCAGCACCTTCTCCTGCCTTATCTCCAGTGAGGTGGGACCCATGACGGGATCCCCCTGGTTCCTTGGGGAATCTGGAGCAGGGCATTGTAGGGGTGCAAGGGCAGCCCCAAGCTCTTGGCCTATGAAGGCACTACAGCGCCACCAGGTCCTAGAGACGGGTGTGGAGGCGGGGGCCCGGGACAGCGGTTAGCAGGGCACACGCCCCTGAGTCCTGTGCTCGCCTGGTGGGGTGGGGAGGTCAGCCCACAGGCTGACACACAGGTGCTGAGAGCGCCCGTGTGCGCCTTAGGCATGGATACTGTGGCCCATGCTCCTCTGAAGAAATCTGTGGCCGATTGGAAATTCTTGGTGGCACCGCCATCGGGGAGATATTTTTCTGCTTCTTCCCATCCCATCTCTGAGTGCTTGATGGGACCCCAGCATGACCAGCCCCCCATTGCTGGAGAGGCGCCCGGCCCATCCTTGGAGAGGGAAGTGATGTGCTGGAGCCACACAGCGAGAGGAGTGGAGCCAGCTCAAGGAGCTGAAAACGGTCAGCACATTCATGCTCCACGTCACTGAGGACAACTGCTGTTCTTGCGGGGAGGAGACTCTGGAGGCCTCCTCTCCATCCATCTCAGTCTTGCAGCTCCGGTGTGGAGGGAGTGACCCCAGCAACAGGCTCTCCTAGGAGTGAAGGGTGCGGCACACTGACCTCCCAGTGAGATGGTCCCACCCTCTGCAGAAAGAGGCCTCAGCCTGTCCAGCCCCTGCCTCCATAGACAGACAGCCCCAGTGCTGTGGCCCTTCAGGGGACCTGCTCTGCTCCGCACATGGCCTGCTGGTCTGTAGGAAGTGGGGAAGCTGGGGGCCAGGGCTGCCCGTGGCCCCATCTGTCCTAGTGACCCAGGCTTGTGATGCACAGGTTCCTGAGCAGGCTTGTAGTGGGGCCTGAGGTTCTGTGTCCCCACAGCTCCCAGGTGCTGTCCTCTGCTGGGCCATGCACATTTGAGCAGCCAGACCTTGGCCATCAGCTCACTGTGATTGTGATGAATGTTAGACTAGAGTTAGCGATGCTGACCCTGTGGGGATCTGGGCCCTGGTGTTATTTCCCAATCTCCTTGGGAGGGTGTAGTGTGATTGGGCCTGGAACCTGAGTCAACTTGGCTTCTTCCTCTCGCCTGCCCTGAGAACGTGGTGGGGTCCCACAGTCCCCGGCAGCCTGGCCATCTGAGTGTACTCCCCACCATGTTCTGGGTAACTCCAGACGTCTGCCTTGTGCTCTCTGATGTCCTCTCTTGTGGGCCAGGCCTGGCCTCCACACCCCTTCCTGCCCGCAGAGGGGTCCAGTGGATGACAGCTATGTGTCTGCTGACCCCCGACCCCCCTGCCCCTGTAGGATGACAACTGGGGGGAGACCACCACGGTAGTGACGGGCACTTCAGAGCACAGCATCTCTCACGATGACCTCACACGCATCACCAAGGACATGGAGGACAGCGTCCCGCTGGACTGCTCCCGCCACCTGGGCGTGGCGGCGGGGGCCGCACTGGCCCTGCTGTCCTTCCTCACCCCTCTGGCTTTCCTGCTGCTGCCACCGCTGCTATGGCGCGACGAGCTGGAGCCGTGCGGTGCGGCCTGCGAGGGCCTCTTCATCTCCGTGGCCTTCAAGCTGCTGATCTTGCTGCTGGGCAGCTGGGCGCTCTTCTTCCGCCGTCCGCGGGCAGCGCTGCCACGGGTGCTGGCGCTGCGGGCGCTGCTGGCGGTGCTCGTCCTGCTGCTGCTCGCGTCCTACTGGCTCTTCTACGGCGTGCGTATCCTGGACGCCCGCGAGCGCAGCTACCAGGGCGTCGTGCAGTTCGCCGTGTCGCTGGTGGACGCGCTGCTCTTCTTGCACTACCTGGCTGTGGTCCTGCTGGAGCTGCGCCAGCTGCAGCCGCAGTTCACGCTCAAGGTCGTGCGCTCCACCGACGGCGCCAGCCGCTTCTACAGCGTGGGCCACCTCAGGTGGGCCGGCAGTCAGGGCCGGGGGCGGGGCTTGACTTGGGGTGCCGCAGGCCGCAGGCGGGTGCTCAAGTCCGGGGCTGCCGTGGCGGAGAGCTCGGTGCGTCTCTCCTTGCCGGCTTTCAACAGTTTGCTCTCAGATGGGCACGGGGTCCCTGAGTACTTGGGTGGGAGTAGGAAACGGGGTGAGCAGATGAGCGGACTGTAGAGATGGGGTCTTAGAGCGAGGGGCTGGAGGGGAGAGGTGTGGGAACACGGGTTTCCGGGAACACGGGGAGCGCTCAGTGCTTCACTGAGATGAGCTGGTACGGCAGGGCCCAGGGAAGATAGGAGAGGCCTTCGGCCCCCAGCTTGTCGCCGCCCTCCTGGCCCTGTCGGAATCCCGCGGACTGTGGACAACAGGAGCCAGGGGAGGGACGCTTGTTGGTCAGTGCACTCTCGGCCCTCACCTACCCCCACTCTCCCCTCGTCCTGCCACCCCCTGCAGCATCCAGCGCGTGGCCGTGTGGATCCTGGAGAAGTATTACCACGATTTTCCTGTCTACAACCCGGCCCTCCTCAACCTGCCCAAGTCCGTCCTGGCCAAGAAAGTGTCTGGTTTCAAGGTTTACTCCCTTGGAGAGGGTGAGCGCTACCGCCTCCTCCCCTGAACGCCTTCGCCTCCTGTCTTTCCCTGCCGCCATATCTCAGCCCTCCGTCCTGTCATCCCTACTTTGCTGTCGGCCCCGTCCTGCTGGTACCACGGGTGCCTGTGTGCATGCTCTTTTCCGGGGCTTCTCCCGCGGTGGCCCTGGGGGTGAAGGACCGGAGGGGTCTCGTGGCCACTCCAGGCTCTCTGGAGGGGGACTCACGGCATGCGCAGTGACCATCCCGTGTCCTGCCCCCGCACAGAAAACAGCACCAACAATTCCACGGGCCAGTCCCGGGCGCTGATTGCCGCGGCTGCGCGGCGGCGGGACAACAGTCACAACGAGTACTACTACGAGGAGGCGGAGCACGAGCGCAGAGTGCGCAAGCGCCGAGCCAGGTGGGTCCCGCGTGCGCATGCGCGGTGCAGGGGGGCGGGGCTGAGCGTGTGCTGCGCGCGGGAGGAGGGCGTGGGCGCAGGGGCGCGGGGTGCGGTGGCAGCAGGACCGGGAAGGAAGGCCGGGGCTCTGGGGGCTGGACAGCTCAAACCTGAGGAGACGGTGTCGTTTCTGTGGTGAGCTCAGCGCTATGAAAACCCGTACCCTCTGGGCGCCTGGGTCAGAGGACCCCAGCTCAGGGGCACAGCCGGCCTCCGTGCCTCTGACCCGCAGAACAGGTGTCTCTGACTTCTTCCACTAGCGGCTGGAGGCAGTCCTTTAAAGGGCATGCGTGTGAGGCCGCCCACCAGGATAATTTATTTTCAATCCAGCTGATGTGCCCTTTAATTATATCCTTAGGAGACTGTTGAGTAACCGTGGATGGGAGCGTGTGTGTGTGGGGGGGGAATAGGGACCCAAAAATGCAGTGTCCCCTGGGGTAATATAGCCGGAGGCTGCACTTGGGCCCTGCCAGCAGGTCTTGTCTGCAGGTGGGGACCCACCTGCAGAAATGAGGTGCAGTCTTGAGTGCTGCCTCGCCCCGCTTCACATTACCGTATGGCTGAGATCATACCTGCAGAGTCTCCCTCTTGGGAGGTGGGAATTCCCTGGGCCTCATCCCAGGTGGTCCCCGGGCTTCCAAGAGAATGGATAGAGGCACCCTTACCTTGTTCTCCAGGGGCGACTATCAGAGGCCCTCATGACATTGCAGCCCGTGTCCCCCTGTCTCAGGAATGGCCTGCGGAGGAGACGGTGTCTCCTGCACTGTGCCCTCTGCTCTAGCTGGGCCTTTGGGTTGCCGGTGCTGCCATCACCATCCCTGGCCTAGGTGTCCTTTCCTTCCTCAATGTCTGGGTAGTGTCGGGAGAAGACTTTGCCTCGGTTCACCTGAGACAAAAGATCTTACCTAAGAGCCTTACTGAGACCCTCAGCGAGGCAGAAATGAGAGAAACGCTCCATCACCGGAACTCCAGCCAGGACAATGGAGGGCCGCAGGTGGTCCCCCGCATCCAGAAGCTGGGCCCCCGCTCCCACTCCCCTCAGCCTGTCACCCTGGGCAGGTGGAGCTGGAGGACAGGGCTTTACTAACCCAGAAGAATGGGGCTAGCTGCGCCCCTCCACGCTGCTCACCTAGCCTGTCTCCCGCTGCCCGAGTCTTGGGCTGTCGATGGGATACCCGCTTCCCAGTCAGTGCTTCCATATAGACGTCTTCCCCATCTTCCATTTTGATGGACAGGCAGTGTCTTAGTGGCATTTTAACTGTACTTGCAAGTGATGCCATGCATTTTTTGGACTTTCAGCTTCTTGTGAGTTGTCTGATCTTTTCCTTCATCTGTGTGTCCTGTTATTCTTTTCCTGATTTGCAGCAAATTCTGTGTCCCCTCTACTGTGGAGTTTCCTGAATTTGGCCCTTGTTATGTTCAAGAGAAATGTGTCATTTTGCTATGATTCTCTTGCCCGTAGTTGACCTGGGTCTCATTTAAGACCCTTTCCTAAGAACTGAGGCAGCGCAGGACTCCCCGCTCGCTCCTTGCGATCTTTCCAGACATGGCAGTAGCATCCTTGCTGGGTCCCTGTCCACTCTCCTAACCAGATGTAGGCGCGTGCACGTACAGGCACACGATACACATGTGTGCACACATGCACAGACGTGGATGCATGTACACACGCAGCCCCACTGCTCTCCCTTGGTTCCGGATGGGACGTGTTGCTTCTGGGAAACAGGCCTGACCTGGCTCAGCCGGGAGAGACAGCGCTGGAGGCACAAGGAGGTGGCAGTTCACTCCTTGCTGTCCCCCAGGCTCGTGGTGGCAGTGGAGGAAGCCTTCACGCACATTAAGCGGCTGCAGGAAGAGGAGCAGAAGAACCCTCGGGAGGTGATGGATCCCCGGGAGGCTGCCCAGGCCATCTTTGCATCCATGGCCCGGGCCATGCAGAAGTACCTGCGGACCACCAAGCAGCAGCCTTTCCACACCATGGAGAGCATCCTCCAGCACCTGGAGTTCTGCATCACGCATGACATGACGCCCAAGGTGGGCTCCTACCCCTCTGTCCTCCTCCTTCCTGCCCTAGTCCCTGCCCTTCCATCTCCCGTGGGGTCATGTGCTTGGGTACAGAGAGGGCCTGCAGGACCTTGGGAGGGCTGTGCATGAGAACTCTGATCTCCAGAGCCAGGGTGCCGCCTCCCCCACAGTTGTTCTGCTCTGTCTGCACCTTTGTTGCCTTCAGCTCCATCACCAGCTTTCCAGACCCACCTTCCCTTTCCTGGGCAAGTAGATCATCCAGGGTCCTGCCCCTGAGACCACGGCCCTGCTCACTTCTACATACGGGCACCAACCCTGTGAGCTAGATGTGGGGGTGGGGGTGGGGAAAGAGGGAAGGCGGCTGGCATGCAGTAGTGTATGGGGTCAGTCCCCAGCCTGCTGGCCACATCCCCTTTGTGGGCCCAGCTGATGCAGATGACCCCAGACCTGCCTGCTCTGCTCAGGAGGGACTGGGACCTCTCTTGGGAGAGTCTCATGTGCACATACCCTCCCTGCTCCACCCAGGCCTTCCTGGAGCGGTACCTGGCGGCCGGCCCCACTATCCAGTATCACAAGGAGCGCTGGCTGGCCAAGCAGTGGACGCTGGTGAGCGAGGAGCCAGTGACCAACGGGCTCAAGGACGGCATTGTCTTCCTCTTAAAGCGCCAGGACTTCAGTCTGGTGGTCAGCACCAAGAGGGTGCCCTTCTTCAAACTCTCTGAGGAGTTTGTGGACCCCAAGTCACACAAGTTTGTCATGAGGCTGCAGTCTGAGACCTCTGTGTGACAGGATCCGGGGTTGCTACCCGCCTCTGGCTCCTGTTTTTTTACTTGAATAAACTCCCCACCCTGTCCAACCTCCTGCTCCTTCACCCCGGAGAGACTGCCCTGCCATCCTGGGGAAGTCCCCTCTCTGTCTTGCTTACCCGGTTTCACTCCAGGCCTCGCAGGGATGGTGCCTCCCCCGCCAGGTGACAGTCTCTCTGGAAGGACACAGGACCCTGAGGTCCCCACACAACCAGGTTCCCAGGAAGTTTCTGCAGCGCCCACAGGGCTTCTCTGGGCACCCTCCTCACTGCAGGGCCTCTGGACAGTGGGCACTCCAGCCACTCACCCCTCCAAACCCTGAGTTCTTGGGTGACCTTCCCACAGCCCCCAGCAGGGTTCTTCCAGCTGTCAGAGCCCCCCATCCATGCCTGGTGGGATTCCAGCCTGCCGCCAGGCCTACCCATCGTTTCCGACTCCCCGGTGACCACAGACCAGCAGGTGGACTCCGCTCACCCAAACCCTGAGCGTTCTCGTCCTGCCATCAGACCTTCCTCCTGGGTCTTCCCCGAGGGAGGTAGCAGGGACCCCAGGACCATCACCAGGCCTCGGCACCTGCGCTCACTGCATTGGGAACAGGTCTCCTGGAGGCTCATGCAGCCCACTGTCTAGAAGATGCCCTTCACCTGCCACCCCAGTGCCGTCTTTCTCGGCTCTAGGGATGCTGCCGTTGGCGGGGCAGCAGCTCTCCTCAACCCTGCCTTAAGCCCAGTTCTTTGCCTCAGGGGTCTCCTCCTTGGCCAGGGTCCCTCCTCACCCTCCTGCCTGGCCCTCTAGGCTCTGGACTCCTCTGTGCTGGGGTGGGGGGCCAGCATCGGTGCCTTTTGCGGGTACTTACGCCTCCCCCCTTTAGCTTCTCTGGTCTTGCACCCCATCTGAATTGTGGAGTTTTGGTCTCATCCTGAGCCAAAACCTATTTCCAATGTAAATCTGAGCCTTTAACCAGACAGCTCTGAATGATGCAGTTTTAGCCGAGGGGACTAGAGGTAGGGGCCCTGGCGCCTCTCCAGGGCATGTGCCTGGGCTGGCTTCCACACTCAGCAGCAGCCCCATGGGACCCCCCCGACTCCAGAAGTTTGCTGAGGGCTTCTGGGTGACCCCTAACCCTGGAGACTCTGTGGCGGCAGCTTTGTGGTGGAGCTGGTGATGGGCTCCTGCCGGCCACCCTGTGCTAGGGAAGGGCTGCCAGGCCAGTCCCCACCTTGTTCCCAGAGGTATGGCTGGGACAGGGCCTAGATGTCACCTTCAGCTGGGTGTGGTGTCCTGTCCTGAGGGCCCAGAAGGGGCATCCTTTGCTTCAAAGGCTGGTTTCAAGGAGTCTTCTAGATGCCTCCCATCCTGGGGAAGGGCTGGGGATGGTGATGGGCTGCTGCCTCTGGCAGGAGTGGGGGTGCGTGGTTTGAGGGGGAACTGGGGAGTCTTAGATGCTGCCCTGGGCTAGGGGCGGGGTGTTTATTTTAAGAACCTGCCGTATTTTTAATCACTGTGATTTTTTTCATTCGTTTTTCCTAAAACAACTGTCTCCCACTCGAAGCACTAAGGGCTGTGACCTAGGACAGTGCCCCGTCCTGTGTCAGACTGTGGTTCCTTTGTCCCGATGAGCTTAGTGTCCGGACGTGTGGTCAGTGTGAGCTGTCTGTCTCTTCTTCTCCCTCAGGGGGGCTGTCTTCATGCTGTGAACTGCTGTGGGGCGCTGTCCCTCGGTTCTGTTCCTCACTTTTCCCCATCACCTGGTTGTCCTTCCTGGGGCGCTGTGGCTGGTCTCTCCAGCACTCCTATGACCACAGGTGTCCGGCTCTGTGACCACCCCCCGCCCCCAGGCCTGCCTTTCATCACCTGGGACCCCTGGTCCCCCTAAAATGTCCAGATCTGCGTTTCATCACCTGGACCCTCTCCTTCCACCAGGACACGCCTTGTCCCTTGCCTACCTGCCCGCGCCCTCCACTCTCCACTGTACACCTTGGTCCCTTTCTCCCTAAGGACTCCTCTTATTCTGTTGACTTCCTGCTGTCTCTCACCTGCCCCCCATTTCAGTCCACCCAGCATTCCTGTCTACGACCTGGGTACAAGCCCCGAATGAGGCTCTTGGATCTTGGAGCCCGCTTTTCCTAAAACTCCACCCAAGTCTATGCTTCCCTCCTCCCTCCCGGCCTTGCCTTGCATCCGCCATTCTGTCTGTCTGTCCTCTGCCCTCCACTCGGGCAGCGTCCGCTGAAGGCCTGTCCCGGTGAGAGCGTTGTGTGACTCATCTGCGCGCGAGCGGAGGGCCTCTCCAGGCCCTCTGGGTGAGGCTGTTGATGTAGGATTGTCCGCTGTCAGATCTAGATTTTTTTTTTTTTTTTTTTTTTTTACTTTTCTTTTTGGGTTACAGAGCTGAGACCTTGTGCATGCGTGTAGAAAGTTGTAAAATGTAAATTTTTTTTAATATATAAAAAGCTTGTTTTTACAGTTTGCAGTGGATCTAAATGTTCTGGCGATTTTAGGGATTTTTTTTTCTTAAACATAGGAACTAAAACTACAAATTTTTTTATATAAAATAAAGACATTTGACTTTTGGGGGTTATCTGCATTCTTTTCTTTCAGGATTGGGAGTGCAGGGCAGGACCACCGGTGGCTTTGCAAGCAGCAGCCACTAGGGGGCGGTGTGGGCTGGACTCTGCTCCTGGGGGCGAAATGGAAGTTCTAGTTCTGAAGGGACAAGGGAGAGGACCATCGGGGCCCTGAGCATCCTGGGAGGTGAGCGGAAGGAGGAAGGACAGATTACATTCTGGGAAGCTCTGGGAATCTCAGGGACAAGCCAAGGCTTCCGGTCACTAGTGAAGAGTCAGCGCACCCACTAAAGGCGTAGCCTCATTTCTAAACATCTTATTTCTACCATTCTCCAGTTGTTCATATACCATGCACAGGACATTCTAGCAGTAGTTGTTACCTAACCGTTCAGTGGGCCTTTGCGATCCAGGTCACCCAGACATCGCTTTCAGCTCTGCTGCACCCACTCTGCTGTAGCTTTGACAAAATGCGTAGTACTTAGCAGCCTTTCTAGAAGCAAACCAACAAGCCTAAGTCAGACTTTTGTTAGCTTGAGGCCTCCTCTCCTGGTCCTGCGTGTTGCTGGCTCTGAGGATGTGGAGAATGAGACCTCATCCTTGTTCTTGGAGCAAGAGCAGGACTGGGCGTGACAGGCGGGCCACCTGTGCAGAGCAGAGCCCTTGGGTCCAGCCAGGAGTTACTCTGGGACGTCAGGAGTTTGCATCAAAGGGGGCCGTGTCCCTTCCCTAGGGTCTCACATACTGTCAGTGCTCGATAAGATGTCAGCCAGCTCTTACTGTAAAAGTGAACAGAAAAGGGGTGTTTGGAAGGGCTCCTTCAGTACTTCTGCTCCCTTTACAATATCTTTCTCATGGAAACGTGAAAATGGACCCTGAAGCTGCGCCCTCCCCACGGTGCTGTCATGGTGTCACCAGACTATCATCAGTGTAGGTGTGGGGGCTCCTGCCCAGACCCAGAGACACTGCCCTTGTGGATGCCGCTTCTCACACTGTCCCAGGGGTTGCGATTTAAGGCTGGCTCTCCATATCTGACACGGATTCTCCTTTCTCTTGGGGTTGACCCTCACCAAAGGTGGCAGTCCAGTCACTTGTTATGTGACAGCTATAAGGCCACACTGGGCCCTCCAGACATACTCACACTCATCCTCTTGCTTCTGACATACAGCCAAGGTGAGCAGGGCTAGCACTCTGGGTGAGGAGCCCTAACACTCTTCAGATGCTGAATCCTCATTGATCAGGACAGTTTAACAGCTTTGATAGGACAAACACTGGTGCATGGAGCCCTGGCATTCTGTGTGCTCATTGGCGCTATACCCACCAATGGCAGGGAGGCTGGGCCAAGGGGTTGTCCACACAGTCTGTGCCCGAGCTAGGCCCAGCACAGGAGTTGTTGGAGGGACAGCGGGCGGCCACACTGCAGGACCAGCTACTCTGTAGGTGCAGGGTGCAGTCCCTATCCTGTCTGAAGGCCAGGCCCCCAACACTGGGTGCCTCCAGAGGGTGTGTACACTCGGGAGACATGGATATCGAGGCGGGAACCGGGTGGGATCCCAGGCTCCACAGTGGGCACAAGAACAGGGCTCTCTGGCAGGAGTTCACAGGCTGTTGGCTGATAAACTGGGCATCTCGCCATTCTGTCACCAGTTGGAGGTAAGCGACAGGGCTGAGTGACTCTGGGAACATCCAGTGAGACAGTCAGCTTGACGGGACCCACTGGATGTCACCACTCAGAGCAGCTCTGCGCTGATATCCATCCATTGGACCCTTTGGTGAAGAAAGGTCAGGAGCAGGTCTCTGCCAGCTCCGTGGGCCTCTGGCTGGTCAGCTGGAGCGAGAATCTGTTTGTGGGTAGTTGGTTCCTCTGTGGTCCCGCTGTGAGAACACCCTTGTGGTGCATTTGTCTAAATCCACCGGTCCAAATGGCTGAGGACTATAGACTCGTGGTGACAGGGATGTGTCACCACAGGCACATCATTGTAACACGTCCCTTCGATGTGGGATGTTGGTGATGGCTCGACCCGGCTGTGAACTCAAATTACTCTCAAGATAAACTGGTTATGAGGTACTCCCCGTTCTGAGATAAATAAGCACCGAATGCGATGTATACCGCCGCAATAAGTTAATTCTGCAGGGTGGAGTGTTTGACAGTCACTTAGGGGGCAGATGCTGCCAGTCCTCCTTACACAGAAAACACATTTCCCCCCCTTTCTTGTAGCTGCATGGGATGATGTTAACTAAATGGATTGTGGTCATCATTTTGCAAAACATGTATGTCAAGTCATGCCTACGCTTGAACGGATATGGCGCTGGATGCCACTGTGCGCAACGAAACGGGCAGTAAAAAGGAGTCTATGAAACACCCAACCAAACCAGGCATAACCTCACTTGGTTCTAGAGACAGATCCGGTGACAACAGTAATCTTATGGGCCCGTGTGACTCAGAAAAAAGTGAAAGTGTAGTTTCTCCTGAAGTGTGCGCTGGGGCCCTGCAGCTGAAGAGGAGCGTCTGTGGCCGCCAGGAGGTGGCGTGGAGTTGGTAGGCATGAACGCGAAGGTGTCAGGAGGTGACGGATGTTGCTGAGTCCCGCCCCTTCAAGCTCCGGCTGCTGTTTGCCTCGCCTGTCACAGGAGTGTGGTTTTCAGGGTAGGAGGGCAGTTTGACAGCATAAAGGGCACACCCTTCTCTTGGAAGAAATCCAGCTCTGTGGTCAGAGCGTAGCGGGGGGACCTTACAGCCAACACTGTGTGAGCTTGAACTTGACTAAGGGGCACAGTCCTTCCGGGTCCCCAACCCTGTTCGTAGAAATCATTTCGCAAAGCAAACTTGTGTCATTGTGGACCCACTAGATGCATTCACTTAGCTGCTAATTAAACCTCTGTAAAGCTGGGAGAATCCATGTTGGAGGGCAGCTTGTCTTCTGCCATCTGCTTCTATCCTCATGTGGCTTCTGGCCGAAAGATGACCCAGTTCAAAAGGACACAGGGACAGCTGTCTCTCAAGACTCCATTTTCTAGGACAGTCCACAGGTCAGCACTGGTCATTGGGAGCAAATTGTGAGAGGTGATACAAGGGACTTGCTTCCTGGGATCGAAAGTTGGCTTCTGTCCCCTTCCGAGGGATAGGGACCCTCAGATGTTATGTTTGAGCAAGTTGAAGACCACGTGGAGATCTTATAAAATGTAGATCGGGACTCAACAGGCGGGGAAGGTCCCAACAGTCAGGATTTTGGACAAACTTCCAGCTCTCAGCTCATAGCCCTAAGCACGGACAGTGTCTGCTCTCTGCTCTTCAGGCCTAAAGTGAGGTGGAGTCAGTGTACTCAGGTTCTGGTGAGGGTGCTTGCCTGCCTGCCTGCCGTGTCCTCTCCTGGTGGAGCGCACTGCGGTCCTCCTCCTCCTCTAGTCCCATTGTGGGGCCCCTCTCATGACCTCATCTGATTGCCCCCGAAAGATCTCAACGCAATACTGGCTCCCTGGGGACCAGGGCTTCATGAACCATTTCAGGGGGACACATTCAGCCTGTAGCTGTTGTCCTGCTCTGCAGAACCTACTGTGAGCAGCAAGATCCCAAAGCAGCTTTGAGTTCCTTTGACAGTTTGAGGGACTCGGAAATGCCTTACTCAGCACTGAGAGCCGTCATCCATGATTCCTGGCCATCAGAATCACTAAGATCAAGATTTCTAGAATGTCACAAAGAGCTTGGTGGAGCCACTGCTCTCAGGTTGTAGACTTGTGACCCCTTATCCAACTGTCATCATGAGGCTCTTCAGTGATATGCTCTGAGTGCGATGGCCTTATGTGTAGTTTATGAAAAGCAGCCAGTGAATCTCATCATTCCTCACGGAGACATTTATAATTCCCAGAGAGTCGAGCAGGGAGACTTAGAATCGGAGTTGCAGCTTAGAAGAGCCATGATCTTCGGCCGCAGAGTTCTTGCCAGCACGCGTGAGAAAAGAGAACTTTCAGGAGTCTGACCAGGTTTGCAGAGTTCCAGACATGATGCCTTAACGTACCCATGGAAGTGGGTAGAGAATGCCAAGTCATCTGCCGTCATCATCAACACATTAGAAACATGTTCTGGGGTTTCTTTGCCAAAGTCGTTGTGAGCAGGGCACAACTTCAAGGTCATAGGGGTGGTGGAAGGGTCCAGTGTTTTCCGTGCTTCTGGCCATTCAGCAGCCCCCGCAGACAGGTCATGGTTATGTAGTGAATAATACAGAGGTCAGCTTTCTTTCTTTCTTTCTTTCTTTTTTTTTTTTAGCTTATGCCCCTGGTTCTTGAACCTGGGTCCCTAGGTTTTACAGGGAGGCACCTGAGCTGCCTGAACCTGTGTTTCTTTGCAGACTTGCTCACAGGGTTTCAAACCTGATGAATTTAGTGCAGGAAGTCTCACGGGATGGCTGTTAGGGAAGGTTCCCCTGAGAATGTGTCACCTCAGCTCTGTGGGAAACCACTCCTGAAAGGGACATAGTTTCTTTCTCTTCTGTGAAACACGGCATCTGAGTGAGGCTCACATGAGGTCATCTGGCCTCAGGACTGTCAGCAGGTTTCCTGGGGACTGAGGGGGTATCATTTATGAAGACCCTGTGATGGAAACTCAGTAAGTTACTTGTGGATCTTCTGTTCTAAGAAAGGGGGTGTAGAGGGCCTCCAGGACACAGGCTGGATGTCCATATTGGAGGAAGGAGGACCTCGGTGGGCACCCTAGTGTAGACCACTGAGCCCACGCCGGGGAGTGCTGTCCTCAGGGTCCAGGAGCCGGCAAGTGGAGGGGGGACGTTGGCACCACCCATCCTGTTCCAGCCCCACTCACTTCCTATTTACTTTTTCACATTCTATTTAGAGACTGTTGGCACAGCTCTGATGAGAGGAAGTTTCAGAGTAGAGAAGTCTGGGCCCTGAGACCTGTGGGGCAGACTAGATGGGGCCATTTGAGGCCCCGCCCCACTGCTCCCCACTGAGTGAAGCTGGTTGGACCCAGGGCAGCCTGGCATGCATTTCTCACCCCTTCAACTTGGTTCTTTGTATGTGAATGAGGGGCTCAGCTGGTGACTCTCATTCCTGACTTCAGGAGGCTGGGACTGGACAGGGCGGGCTCTCCAGGTGAGAAGCCTGGGACCCTGGGGCCAGAGGCTCCCGCTCCACTGCCATCAGGGTGACAGTGACGCATTGGTGGTGGCTATTGGCTGGGTGGACACGGGAGATGATCAAATGGGGAAGGACATGGTGCTCATGGAATCTTGAGTTTTTCCAAAACATGTTCGCATAATTTTTCCTTGGGTCCTTTCTGAACCTCTCCAAAGAAACCTGAGAGGATAGGAGACCCAGTTCTCCACTCACTCTGACCCCTGTCCACAGAGAGGAACAGGCCTGTGCTAAGTCACGCACTGTTGTTAGAACTTCTACCTGTTTCTCAGTAGCTCTGAGACAGGCGGTGACGGTGCCAGGGCTGTGCTGCGTCTGGGCCGGCCTGTCCTCAGAGCCCTGCCGCCCCCTGCTGCTCTCTGGAAGAACCCAGGCTTCTCCACTCCTATCCATGCTTCTTTCTTTCACCTTTAATGGTGAAGTTCCAAGGTTCACTTATACTCAGACTTCCTTGTAAACAGGTAACAGGGAATTGCGCCATTGATAAATACAGCGCAGTCCTGGAAATGCGTTTTCTTTTCCTTATGACCTAGTGGCATTTTCTTTCCTCCATCTTCCTTCATGGTTAGAGCACAAGATATGGTCCATGTAAAGGACAGAAGATGTGCTCATCGCTGTTTATGCCACCGGTAAGGTTTCTGCAACAGCAGCGCCCCACCACATATTGCTCAAGGGTCCGCTGCCCCTGAAGGGGAAAGCAAACCCGAGGGAAGCCTCCAGCCCTCCTCTCCGTCTTATGCCTCTCTTCTCCTCTCAGGAGGCACCCTCCGGGCTTTGTGACAATCATTTCTTTTCCGGCTAGTGCATCACTGTTATGTGGCAGGGATGTCAGATCTGAAGGAAGGTAGTTTAGTGTCATGTGCTGATGTCTCTCTGTAGCTGGTTGCACTGCACTGGGTCTCCTGTGACTCGCCCTTTTCATCCCTTATTCTGTTTGAGAGACTGAGGTGAGCTGAGGCGTGCCTCTCGATGTTGGTGTAAATCTTTCCCTCTATGAAAGAACGGCGGGTGTTTATCCTCCCTACCGCGGAGGGTACGTGGGTCTCCGGTTTGAGCTAATCAGCACAGGCCTTCCTGCCAATGCACCTGGTGCCCACGGTGGAGCTGCAGGTCCAGGCGTGGACTTAGGCTGGGCACTGCTCAGAGAAAGACCAAACAGAGACAGCGAACCTGGCATCCTGTGGATGGGGCCTGCCCACTGTCTGCACCCAGCCGCTCACATGCTCACACTGGACTTAGCAAACGCCGGGATTCGTCCTGAGGGTGTTAGTGGTACTTTGTGAGCTTCTGGTTTGCATTTCTCTGCTCCTCAAAGAGGCCAAGCTATTGGACTTCCCCTTTGCCCTTTGGGAAATGCCTGTGTATGACGTTTGCCTCTTTTTTGTTTTATTGTCTCCCCCTCCACTATTCTCTGTGCATTCATAGGGATTCTTTCTATGTTTCTGGGAGTTAGTCCTTTATCAGTTACAGATGTCGTAAGTATCTGTGGTTCGGCTTTCTATGTTAAGATTTCCTTAGGTGACAGATTAAAACATGTTCATGTATGAGTATGATTTGCATTGTTTTGTGTCTTGTTAAAAATCCTTTCCGGTACACTCTGGTGGAGTGGTGGGTCTGCCATTTCTGGCCAGGTGTGGTCCCCAAGGATTCTGGTTCTCATCCCAAGGCCGAAGGAACAACCAATCTGAACAACTAAATAAAAATATAGTGCTTCCTCCTCCTCTCTCTTCCTGCCTGCCTGCCTCTGCTTACTTTCATTCCTGCCTGCACCTTTGCTTTAAAAAAAAAATCCTTTCCTCTGTCATAAAGATATTCCCCTTTATAGCATTTTAATAAAACTCATTATGTTTTTGCCTTTACACTCAGGTCCTAGAAAGGAGTTTGTGAATGGTGTCAGGTAGGGGTCCAGCACATTTTAGAAATCCCGTCCCTCCCTTTCTTTCCCACTGACAAGCATCCCCACTTCCTGTCTGCTCTCCATGGCCTTGTCCACGACCCATGGCCCCACATGTACAGATCTGAGAACGAGGGGATTGCTAACCCTGTGTCCTGTCCTCCTCTCCTCATTGCGGCTTTCCTGCAGGCATGCTGCAGATGCAGACTCAAGCGTCCTGAGGAGAAAGCACTTGGAGCAGCCTGCCTCTGGAAGCAGGCGCCCAGGGCCGGTAACTGCTGTTGGGCACTTGGCCACTCTCAGTGTCCTTCCCATCATCGTCGGCCAACATGAAGTCTCATCAACTTCCACTTCAGACATTCCAGTGGGACCTGTCGCCCTCTTTTTACATCTTTTTTTTAATGGCTCTAGTTTCCCTGTTGTGGGTCCCTCTGGGCGAGGGCTTAAGAAATACCTGATTTCATACCCACTTGAGAACAGCCCCACATGCCCAGGGATGAGCTGGGGAGACGAGTGTCTACCTTGGGTCCTACACAAGCAGTGAAGTCTCAAACCCAGGTCCTTGATCTTAGTTGCTGGAGTAACTTTTCAGTGGAAGCTATTCTGTGCACATTCATCTATGCTGCTCTGATCTCTCCAGAACAAATGGCATGTAGCACAGCCTGGTGTGACCTTGTGTGACCTTGGACAAAGCTCCTAATTTTGCCAACTTGAACTTTTTGAAAGAGGCATGGGAAAGAGAAACAACACTGCTGAGAGTATCTCTTCTAGAATCATGGTTCTGGCCCCGCTCTCATGACACTTTTCTTCACCTTTTTGCCTCCTTCAGAGAGAAGGTGAAGCTGTAGGTCTGTGCCAGTGTGACGTGAGTACCACTCTCTGTCCTCCTGGGTTTTGGGTCCAGCTACCTGATTTGTGAAGCGCCTGTCACAGAATTAAAAGGAGACCCCTTATTAATAAGTTCTTAAGAATTTCAGGATAGTGAGAGCAGAGCGCCTGAAAAGGGTCTCCTACGCTTGGCCTGTGTGGTGGCTCAGGTCACCCTGTGGAGTTGTCCTGGGGTTTGTGTCCATTTGTGATTCCCAGGCATCTGTGTGTCTGCTGTCCTTGCATCCCTGGGCTATATGTCCTTGAGCTTTACATGGACCACGCTGTACCTGCTAACTTAATGCTTGAGCCACCAGGGTGCACCTAGAAGTGGGATATTTTTAAAAGCTCAGAAATTCAAGTAGCAAGTTAAATTTCATTCCTGGGAATTTATCTAGAATACATGAAAATTATGTAGACTTAAAAAAATGCAGATCACTGTGAAGTTATTGATTTTATTTACCGTTATTTATGTATTTAGTTTAAATTTTTACTCTGTAAAATTCATTCTTTGCTGCATATCACTAATGGGTTTTCACAAATGCACAGTCATATTGTCACCACCACCCTCAACAGGAAACTCTTCCAGCAACTCAGAAATCCCCTGCGTTGCCAACTGCAACGAATCCCTCACCACACCGCAAACCCTGACAGACTCACATCTGTTCTCTGCATTGAAGTTGTGCCTTTTCAGAGACATTATATGAGACAGAGATCCTGAAAAGATTTTCAAAGTTCACGATGGTTCATTTAAATTTCCTAACAATTGAGACGTAATTGACATCTAGCATGGTGTTCATTGCAGGTGTACAGCAGACTGGGATTTGTGCATGTCGTCAACTGACCACACCACGTCTAACATCCATCGCTAGAGATGATTGCAAATTGGTTTTCTTTTGATGAGAATGCTTAAGATCTACTCCCTAAGCAACTTTCAAATATACAACAAACATTGATACCTGTTTTTACTATGTGTCACATTACCACTTCGAGGACTTACTTATTTTATAACTGGAGTTTGTTTCTTTTGATTCCCTTCACCCATTTTCCACCCCCTACCCCCACTCCAACCCCTGCCTCTGGCAACCACCCATGTTTTCTGTGTATCAGCTCACATTTTTTTTTTTTTTTTTTGACATCTAGATTCCGCATAAGAGTAAGCTCATGTGGTATCTGTCTTTCCCTGCCTGGCTTATTTCACTTAGCACAATGCCCTCCAGGTCCATTCATCTTGTCAAGTCTCAAGTTTTGAAGTATAAAAATAAATAGCTCTCTTGGGGTTGTGGGAAGTTCCCTTATAATCAATAGCAAGATTAAGAAGGGGGTGATAGTCACAGACAGGATGAGATTAGTATGGAACTCAGTGATACTTGGAATCACAAGCAGCTAGAACTAGATGGGACTTTGGAATCATCTAATCAACACCCTGATTGTAAATATGCAGAGGTTGAGGTCCAAAAGAGAAGCATGGAGTCTTACACATACAGAATGTGAGCAGAGCTGACCTAACACCCAATGTCTGAAGAGTCAACTTAGCATGATTCTACCTGTCGTAGATATGACTCTTACTATTGGTTTAGGTCAATCATAAATCCTGCCTCTTTGTACATCCTCTGTCACATCCCTGATTGCTGATGAGCAAATGATACTCAGTATATATCCTTAATGCTAGACAAAGGATTGTTTTGGATAACCATCTCAGTAAGTGAATTACTAATCCTGATTTTTTTGTATCATGGAACTCAGATTCACTAATATGTGTATATATGCACACATGTATGTATTTTAAAGAAGAGGTGCAGGCAGGAATTAAGATGAGCATAAGAAGGCAGGCAGGAAGAAAGAAGAAACATTTTACTGATTTTATTAAGTTGTTCACTTTGGGTGTTTCCTCAGACCCCAGGATGTGAACCTGGGTCCTGGAAATTATGTGAATTATGCCCAACCAGGGGCAGTGGATCCAAACACTATTCCACCAGGGCATACATACTCACTAATATTTACTTGGTATCTGTTCATGTTGCTTATAGGCAAAGTGTCCAAGAGAAAAGTGCTCACACTCCAGAACCATTTGAAAAGACAACCGGAAGAGCCCTTAGAGATCATTTCAGGTGGTCTGAGGCATCTTTGGGCATCTCCAGAACCCCACCTGGAACATCTTAGTAGAGAGGAAAGGAAAGGGACTGACTCATGTCTTCTACCTTCTCTGATTAGACATCTGTTACCATTGTCATTCTTTCTGAAGTCGTCCCTTAACATTTCTTGTAATGTCAATATGCCCGTGATGAATTCTTTCCGTTTTTGTATGCCTGAAAAAGTCTTTATTTCAACTTTGTTTTAAGGGCTATTTTCATGGGATATAGAATTCTAGGTTGAGTTTTTGTTTCTCAAGATGCTCAAGATGTTGTCTCACAGTCTCCTGGCTCTCATTGTTCTCACCAAGAAGTTTGCTGTCATTCCATCTCTATTTCTCTCTGCAGGATGCGTCCTTCGCTCTGACTGCTTGTAAGCTTTTCTCTTTATCACTGGTTTTAAGCAACTTGATTATGATGTATCCTGGCATAACTTTCTTAAATTTCTTGTGGTCGGGATGTATTGATGATGTTTTTGGATCTATGGATTTATGATTTCATCAAACTTAGGAAATGTGACCATTATTTCCTAAAAAATTTTGCCCCCTCTCCTTTTTCTGGATTCCAGTTGTATGTTTACTGGCTCATTTGGTTTCCCTCAAGGTCAATTATTCTTGCTTATTTTGTTTTCAGCCTTCTTTTCTATGTTCATTTTGGAAAGTTGCTATTGCTATGTCCTCAGGTTTACTAATATTTTCTTACACAATGTCTAATCACGTATAACATCATTCAGTGTATTTTTATAGTATATTTTCAGTCTCCAGATGTTCATTGTGATCCTGCTTTATAGCTTTTATTCCCTCCATAATATGTTCACATTTTATTTTACTTTCTTGGACTTATAGAATATGTTTATAATAACAGTTTAAATGCCCTCTCTACAAATTCTATAACCTGTATCATTTTTTGTTGTATTTATTTGCTTTTTTTTTTCACTAAATGCTATATATTCCTGCCTCTAATAATTTTATATTGGATATTGGATATTGTGAATTTTAGGTTATTGGACTTTTGGCATTCTTTTAAATTATTTTGAGTTATGTGTGCAGTTAAATGAATTAGAAATTGCTTGATATTTTCACACTTGTTTTTAAGCTTTAAGTGAGATTAGAGCTAGTCCTGTGTATATCTAAGTTTCCATCTTGCATCTTTTTAATTCAGCCTTAAGAGCTTCTTTTAACATTTTGTTTGGTGTGGCTCTTCTGTTCACTAATTCTTCCATCTTTTTATTCTTCTTAAGTATTTGTTTTGTCTCTGTTTATGAAAGGTATTTCCTATAGGTAGAATTATGTATAGTGTTTTTTCTTTCAGTACTTCAAATATGTTTTTTTTATCTGCTGGCTTTCAATTTTTATTTTTTCACTGAAAGTCTGCAACAATTATATCTTTCCTTTCCTGTATGTAATGTTCTTTTTTTCCTAATCTTAAGATTTTATTTTTATCACTGATCTTCAACAATTTGGTTACATTTATTATTGCAGTTTGATGTTTATTTCGCTTGGAGCTCATTTATTTTCTTGTATCTGTGAGTTTATAGTTTTATCAAATTTGGAATATTTTTGCCCATTTCTATTTGGAACATTTCTCTGTCTTCTCCTCTTGGGTCTCTGATTGCGTTTATATTCTACTGCTTTACTGAGTGCCCATGTCAGATACTTCACTGAAGCATTGTCCTATCTTTTCTTTAAGAGTTTTACCTTCTGTATTCTTCAGTTTGGATGGTTTCTATTATTATGTTCACTGATAATTTATTTTTCATCAGCCTAGTCTGTCTAGTGAATTGCCATATTAGATATTTTTCAACTCTTTAATTTCCATTTGGTTCTTTTCTATAGCTACCACATAAACACAGTAAGAGGGTATATAGAAAAGACAAAATAGAGCTTTTGCTTGAAGCATTTTTTAATTGAGGTAACCATGAAAGTGCATTACTCAGATCTTTTATATAAGAAGCCTAATTGACTGAAGACTCCAGTAGCATGCTTGAATTCACCTTGTGTTCATACCAAGGTCACATTTTTCATGGGCTGCTCCTAGTCAGTCGTTGGTTCTGATATGAACACAAATGCACGCCTTTTTCTATAAGATATAGACTCCTCTGGTGGGTGCCCTTGACATGAGGACTCATCAGTTTAGCTGAAACTCTTTTAAAATTGAATAGTGACCTGAAACTCTGCTAATCCAATTCTTCTTTTCTTCTCTTTTTCTCGGGGTCAGATCTACATCATGATCTGAAGAGTTTCCTCACATCTCCTTTTTCATGCATAGGCATCTTGCCAATACATTTTGGGCATCTTGTTTATTAGAGACGCTGAACTGATATACTTATCATTATAATTTTTTAAAATTGCAGTTAGTAAAAAAACCAACCCTTGGACATTAGCAATAGAATGAGATTGCCACTAGGGAACAGAACAGAGTGTGGGGGCAAATGGTGGTAGGGTTCAATGGACAATGGTGCAGAACTTTTGTTAATTTGGTGGTGGTCAGGGAGTGTTACATCTTGGGAACCTACATATATAGATTTGCATTATTTTGTTAATTGAAGTTACCTCAATAAATACTAAATTAATAAAAATACATCCCTCCCCCACATTATAGTTAGTATAGGATTTCATTGAAAGAGTTTCTAGATCTAAAAGCTTTTGAGAACTGGTGATGTATTTTAGATCATTTATAGAGAGATTGAAGTGCATGTCCTTTTGAACCCGGAACTCGCAACCCTAAACCAACCTATGTTATGGTCATAAAGACTCGCTCTTTTGTCTGGTGAGGCCCTAGACAGGAGCCATAACACTACTACTAACTTTTTTTTGCTGCTGGAGAGGCCACTTCACTTCTCTAAGCTTGTTAAAGCAGCTGTGTTACCTCATAATACCATGTGCTCACCCTTCCTTTTCTCTTTCTGCCATCTTTCTGGGATGCCATAAAGGTGTCTATGAATGTCCCGGACGATATTCTCAAGAGCATCAACAATACCAAAAAGAAAGGCAAATACCAGGTTATTCTTAGGCTTTGAACCAAAGTCATTGTCTGATTTCTAACTATGATGATGAAGCATGATTTCATTGAAGAATTGGAAGTAATTGATGATCACAGAGCAGGGGAAATTGTTGTGACCCTCACAAGCAGATTAAACAAGTGTGAAGTGATCAAGCCCAGCTTTGATGAACAACTCAGAGGTCTAGAGAAATGCCAGAATAAACTGCTTCCATCCTGCTGGTTTGGTTTCATCGTACTGACCACCTCGGTTGGCATCATGGACCATGAAGAAGCACGATGAAGACATGGGAAGGAAAATCCTGGGATTCTTTTTCTAGGGATGTGATACATACACACGAACAGAATGCCTCAATGGACCAAAACCATTAAAGTGGCTAGGTTCACTTATCTATGGAGACTAGCTCTAAAACACAAATTATAGATGAGAAAACTTAAGCGCCTGACCAATTATCCAAAAATTTGTTAGGGAATCTGGACTGGATTTTTTCCTCAAACAGCCAACAAAATGGCCTAAGACTTTTTTTTTCAATGTCAAACTGTCTTTAGGAAAATACCTTGAGAAACCACTCATAGTAAGATGTGTTCTGAGGACATAGATTCATTGAAAAGAAGTGACAGAACTGTTCGGCATACAAAAAGGAAGGAATTTGGGTTTGATTTTAGGAGGAAACTAAAGAGAGAAGGAAGAAGAGGAAGACCAACAAGAAAGAGGAAAAGCGTAGGTGAATATAAAACAGCACACTCCACTGGGTGGGCCTTCCTGGGAGCGGGGCCTTTATGGTTAAAATGAGTTAATGTGTAATTGGAAATTTGTTGCTTTATTAATTAGGCTTCTTCTGTTTGAAGGTAACACATACTCAATTTAAAGAAGTCTAAATAAAAAAAGGTCTTAGTGGCTCACAATGTCTAGAGGGCTCCGAAGAGAGTTGATAACATCTGAGAGGAATGGTAGAAGCTAAAGCTGCATGAACTAGAAATAGAAACTTGACTCAACATTGCCAGGCCTGCTCTGTTTTTCTCTGTCTTTTCCTGTCTTGCTTATCATGGTTACTCTCTTTCTGCATCGACTTCCCTCTTTCCTACCACAGGCAGGAAGGTCAGACCCAGTTCAACAACCACAAAAAGAAAACCTGAGGGTCCCAATACAGCATGATGATTCCTGGACTGTTCCAGCCCTGCTGGAGTCACGCATCTGTCCTTGTGCCAATAGTAGTTGGTGAAATGGGGGTATTGCGGTGCTCCCACATGGTCACATGACTGTTTTTCTTGTGTGTGTGTGGGGCCTGTGACTAGAAGAATATAAGGCCTGAAATGAAGATGATAGGAGTGCTGTAACTCTTGGTCCCACAACATGGCTACAGGAGGGGTCCCTCAGGAGAATCTGGAAAACATCTCTTTTCAGAACAAGGGTCATAAGAGAAGTGAGCTCAAGAGAAGCAAAGCGGAGTCCATGATGGTGCGACTGAAAGGCCATTGGTGTCAAGGGGTAGGATGGTGTCAGTGGGAGGCGGAGGCAAGGCTCTGGGAGCTGGACTGAGGGGAGGACACTCCAGGGAGTGGATTATGAAAGGAGTGGTGTTGAAGCTTGTGTGTCAGCCAGGAGCTAAAAAGCTCTTAAAGGGGTGAGGTGCAATGATCTGAGGTGAGCAGATAACTGACAGAAGAGTGGTGTCTTAAGAGATTCTAAGTTAAATTGCTCATCTTGTGGTCAGTCATCAACTCCTGCTTACCAAAACTTTATCTGATGCTTCCTGTAGAATTTGTCATCACTTCCACGAACTCTTTTCTTTTCATCCAATGGCCCTCAGCTCTGTTGGCTCTCCTACCTCTGTCATTCCTTTTATTGTCACCTTTGGATTCTCCTGCTCAGCAGTGTTCCCAAGGTTCTGTACACGTCCTCTACTCACCCCCTAGACTCTCCCTGGTGATCTCGCCAGCTCATGACTTCTGTTTCTGCATGATGATTCTGTTTCTGAATTGTTGACACCGATTACATCCAGCATGTTGCGTCTTTCAAACCTGTATCTGTACAACGAAAGTGGGTGAGGAGAAACACAAAGGTATTACTCCAATTTCATGGACATCTAGGAAATAGACTTGACTAGATGGTATGTTTTTATAGTGCAGGAAAGCATTTTTAAGTAAAAGTAGGAAACCAGAACCTCTAGGTGATTTGTTCCACTTTTCACTAAATAAAATAGGACCGTGGGATCAAACATGTAGACAGGACTGTGGTCACTAATGGCGAGTTTGTGATGTCTGCTTCAGGACTTGAGAAAGTTCACCAAGGGAACACCATTCTCATTCCTAATTACTTATAGGACTCTTCCCAACATGGTGTCCTGGACCCCTTTCTTCACTGGGAAGCATTTATGAGATTGGGGTTGCTTCCTCTTCCTCCGGGAACAATGGGAAGTGCCCTGCAGATAGCTGGGACCAGGGGCCAGCTTGGGGTGTTTCTACTCTTGTTCAGTTTCTTCAATCTACAGGTACCTTCAGTTTTCTCCTAAAGTACCAGTGATGAACACATAGCCTCCTGAGAAAATGAACTTCCCTTTGACGCCTACCCCGGGCAATGTACATGAAAATGGAAACTTTTCCTATTAAATAGACTGGTCACAATGGAGTTAAAAGCAATTTCAGTTCCCACATCCACAGTGAAGTCAAAGGCATGAGGCTGGTTGGTGGCTTTAAAAGCCCCTTGGTGCTTCTAGTTAGCAGCCAGCATTTAAAACCTCCTGTAGATTTAGGGTGTTATTGAGAATGCTCATAATGAGAATATTTGGGGTCACCGAGGTAAAAGTATCATCAAATGGAGACAGACCCCAAAAAGAATCAGGTGGTGCAGTGTTCATGATTTTCCCTGGACTTGGTGGGCTGGGGGTGGTCATAGGAATCAGGATAGGTCACTGCTCCTTGGGTTGGACATTGGGCTGGATATTGGGTTGGACATTGGGTTGGACGTTGGGTTGGATGTTGGGTTGGACATTGGGTTGGGTGTTGGGTTGGACATTGGGTACATTCCAGGGGATAGTGACGGAGGGGACTCAAGTGCTATGAATGACTTCCCTAGCCTGTGAATGGGGTGAAAGATATTGAGATAAAGACTATGAGTGCAGCAGGAGGAGAAATCAGTGTGGAGAAAGTAGTGGGAGGAGGGGAACTTTGAGATGTGAGCTTTCAGATGCAGAACACTCATAGTGGCAGAGACTTGGGTTTTTTTTTTTATCCTCCTCTAAGACTGTCTTTAAACTCTGTCGTTAAACTCCTTCCTCCACCTCACCCACAAAACTCCCCTCTGATCCATCATCTACCAGGTATTTGCTGAGAATCTACTTTGATGGACGAGGTACCAGGTGAGGGACTGGGGACACAGTCATTGTTCTCTTGGAGCTTAGAGTCCAATGGAGATCTATCCCTATCCATGTCTAGACACTAGATCACAAGTATGAAATAGCACAGGTGATTATAAAGGTACACTTCTTATCCATGATTGGAGAACATAGGGAGCTATCCATGATTCAGGGATGACCTTACAAGTGAGGATGAGTGTGAGTGTCTCTGAGGAGGCTTCTTGGAGTAATGAGGTAGAATTGAGTCCTGAAGGGTGAGTAAGAGTTGGCTGACCTTTGTGTGTGTGCCTGAGTGTATGCATGTGCAGGTGGGTGCCCATGTGTCTGTGTTCACATGGGTGTGCATGTGAATGCATGCAAGAGTGTTCATGGGTATTTGTTGTATATGCATGTGCACATGTGTGTGTGTGTGCACATAAGGTATTACTGGCAGAACAAAGGGCACAGAATCAGGAGAATTCAGATTATCCTCGGAACTGAATGAAGCCCAGTGTGGCTGGGACACTGTGACAAGAGTGGGGTCAAAGTCAGGATGTAAGTCAGGGCTTTGTGGGTCATGGCAAAGGTTTGGGATTTCCCATGGTGGGTGGAGCTGCTTCAGAGGGTGAGTGAGCTTTTCCCATTTATGACGTTCCCAGGACCATCAGCCACAGCTTTCTGAGTGCAATGGAAGCAGCTCAGTGGTGTTGACCCTCCTCCAGGCTGTAATGGTGACAATAATGGTTGAACTGGAAATTTTGTAAGCATTGCTTGCTTGCTTTCCTAGTTGTAATGCATAGTTTATCTTTGGGGAGAGGAGTATCCACATTCATGTGCTTACCTTTGGAATAATGGGTTTCGCTTCCCATAAGAATGGAGAAATTATTAATTATATGGTAAGTGTTAGGAGGTCTTCAAGCTTATAAAGGAGATCTGATCTAGTATCCCTTAGTAATGGTGCCATTAGGTAATAAGAGGAGGTGGAGAAGAAGAAAAGGCTTGTAGAGGGAATCCATTTTTTTTTACACCATGGGTATACTATGTACACTGGACATTTAAGTGAAGATGCCTGTGAGTGGTTGGTGATGTTTGGGAACATGTGATAGCACTGGGAAGGGATGACATCCTACAGAACTGTGTAGTTAGAGAGGGGTGAGCGTGCTGAGCTTCAGCTCTAGATTCACTGGTTCTGCAGAGGAGAGAGATACAGAGGAGACATGCACAGCAGCTGATAAAGAAAACTGGACTAAGATGGTGTTAGGAACCACAGGAGAGAGTGTGATTGCCAATAAATGTGGACAGTGTTAAAAAGTTCAAGGAAATGTAAGAGGTCTGTATTTTATTACTTCGTCTATAGTGAAATGTAGCTTAGTTTTTCTTACAAACTCTTTTCTTTTTTTAAAGAAAAGTTTATTGATATTGATATTATTGATATTATTGATATTTTTGATATTGGACATGCTTCTCAGTCTATGGGTTTTACAAACTGCATCCACCACCAGAGCTCCAGTGTCCTCCACCACCTTGGTGCCTCTTTCCTTTCTTCTCTCCTTCCACTCCTCTGTCCTGTGAACTTTTCTGGAGTTTATATGTTTATTTGTTTTGTTTCATTACATTCATATATATAAGTAAATCATTATGTAGTTCTCTTTTTCTTTCGGACTTATTTCAATTAACATGATCCCTTTCAGTTCCATCCAGATTGTTGCAAAGGGTACAATTTTGTGTGTGTATGTGTGTGTTTTTAGTAGCTGCATAGAATTCCATTGTGTATCTAGACCACAGCTTCTTTATCCAGTCATCTGCTGTTAGGTATTAGGTTGTTTCCATGTCTTGGCTATTGTGAACTGTGCTGCTATGAAATGGCAGTGCAGATATTTTTCCTGATTAAGAATTTTCTATCCTCTGGGTACTTGGTGGATCCAATCCAGTAGATTGCTGGGTCAAATTGTGGTTCCATCTTTATTTGTTTGAAGAATCTCCTAACTGTTTTCCAGAGAGGTTTCCCTAATTTACATTCCCCCATAAAGCTCTTACACATCTCCAAGATACCCATGACAAAACTGTTGTCCTTATCTGCTAGAGTTCCTCCCCAGCTCTGTCAGGCTCAGGATGAACTCTGGTAGATTCCCTCTCTAGATGGACTAGAAGTCCTTTCCATGACATGATCCTCAATTTTCTTGCTGGTTTGGGCACCCCCAATGTTGAAAATATTTCTCTACCTGTCTTGACTTCACACAGCATTCATTCTTCCCCTCTGAAAACTCATTCAAGTTATTATTATTATTATTATTATTATTATTATTATACCCTTGACAAGGAAGGAGAACTCTTGCTTTCTCAGAGAGATCTTCCGCTCTGGGCCATCCTGCTTGGGCAAGGCTGGCCCCTTTTTTTCTCCTTTGAGGCTTCCATCACTCAACTCCTAGAAGCCATTCCTTTTTCCTGATCACATTTATTGTTCCATACAGTTCCATTGACCCAGGATGTCATTAATAGCTGGACTGTTTAAAATGGTGTATTTCACTTTAAAAATTGATTTAAAATTCTGGAAGAATTTGCTTGACTTAGAAATCACAAAACAATGTATAATTACTGTAACTACTTGGAAAATTCAGAGAGTATGAAAGAAACAAGGGATAGAAAGTTTGGGGCATCTTTGTCCTCTAGAGGTGATAAGTAAAAGGACCATCCAAAGAGATGACAAGGGAAAGTCCCAAGATAATTGCTGTGACACAGAAAACAATGGTCTCATGATGGAACACAATGTTGGATGGCCCACTAGGGATGCCTCTAAAAAACTGGAAGTTGATACATTACCAGACTTAACTGGGTGAAAAATTATATTGAGTCACTTTTACAGAAATAATGGAGAATGTGGGAAGGTCGTCAGATGTTCAATGAAAACAAAGCAATGGGAAAAATGAGGTCATTAACATCAAGAAAAACTAAAAATGTCACAAGAAGGAAAATGTATTTATAGTCACTTCATGACTCAGTAATCAACAGTATTTTACATCATCATTATAATGAAAGTATCAGAATATGTACTTAATCAAAATTGAATAGAATAAAGGACCCAGAAATAAACTCCTGATTATATGAAAGAATGAACTTTGACAAGGGTGTCAGGAACACACACTGGGGAAGGATAGACTCTTCAATAGACAGTACTGGGAAAATTGAACACCCACTTCCAAAAGAATGACATTGGACCCTTATTTTATACTGTACACAAAATTAGCTCAAAATGAATTAAAGACATAAACATAAAGCTTGAACTTGCAAAACTTCTAGAAGAAAACATTGGAGAAAAGTTTCTATGCATTGCTTTTAGGAATATATTGATTTGATACCAAAAGTACAGGCAACAAGAGCAAAAATAGACATATAGGCTGACAAAAAGAATATACACAGCGAAGGAAATAACCAACACATAAAAATGTAGCCTATTGAGTGGGAGAAACATTTGCAAACCAAATATCTGATAAAAGAGTAATGTCTAAAACAGATAAGAAAATCTTAAGACTCAATAGCAAAACACCAAATAAAGCATTTAAATATGGGCTCAGGACCTGAATAGTCATTTTTTTTCCCCCAGAAAGGCATTTAAATGGCCAACAGGTACATGGAAAGATTATCAACATCGTGAATCATCAGGGAATGCAAATTGAACCATAATGAGACATCACTTCACACCTACTCAAGTAGCTACAATAAACACACCAAAACACAAGATAACAAGTGCTGGTGGGGCTGTAGAGAGGCGGGAACCCTTGTGAACTGTCGATGGGAATCTCGTCAAATGTACAGATGCAAGAGGGTAGAATGGTGGTGGTGGCCGGGGCTGCAGGGAGCGGGAGTGGGGACAATGTTGATCCAAGTTTCAGTTATGACAGGGGATATGTCCACAAGCCCTCTGTGCATCACGTTACCCAATCTTATCACACAAATGAAAAAAAATACATGGAGGAGGAAACTTTGGGGAGTGATGGCTATGTTTCTACTATTGACCGTGGTCAGGGTCTCACAAATGATGCTGGAATTCAAGTCATCAACTTGCATGCACGCGTTTTGCGTGTCAGCCAGACTTCAAGTAAAAACATATTAAATACACACATATGTGCACACACACACACACACACACAATGTGGCAATTCTTCTCAGAGAAAGAGGAGCTTTTTTTCTCATATGGGACTGAAGAATGGACTGGAAAATGTGAGTGGCGAGAAGGTAGGCAGTGAGAGGGGAGGCAGGAGACACAGTTTTCCGTCCTTCTTTCCTGTTGTGCTGAAGGTTTGTGAGAAGATCCTGTCAATTCAGAATTTGATGTACTAATAATGAAAACAGAAGGAGCAGCAACAAAGGTTGTGGGCATTTATCCAACCCTCTCTGTGTTAAGCTGTAGGCGTCGAGTGCTTCGTTTTAAGTATCACCTAACTCCAAACATATTTACTTACTGATCACAAATTATATATTGAGCATGTGCTAGGGACACAAGGATAAACAAAATGCTTGTGGGTCTTATTCCTGAAGGGCTGACAGTATGATAGGAGAAGCAGACATTATACTAATACAAATAAATATTTGATGGCATGTATAAATGACATGGACACTGTGACAATATTAGGGACCTACTTCAAGTCAAGTGGTTTGGGAAGGTCTCTCAGGTGACGTATGTCATCAAGGTATTCCTGGGACCAGCTAGCACAGCACCCTTTTCTCTAGCAAAGGAGCAGCTCCTCTAGGTGTGGAGTGAGGTAGCTGGGTAGAGTCTTGTAGGCTTTTTCAATTTATGTATTTTTAAAATTTTTTATAGCAACAAGTATTCTGCACATTATAATAATTTCATTTGCATAGGCTCCCCTTAGATATATTTCAACACACCCTGCTCTCCACCAAATCACCATGTGTTCTTCCCCATTGTCCGGTGGGCTCTGCCACCATTTTCCCCCGCCCTCCCTGTTCCCTTTTGGTCACCTCAGTTCTGTTGTAGATGTTTTGGGGTTGGTTATGTTTCATCTGTTCCTTTGTTTTGTCTGTTCACATCTATCTTTCTCCTTTTGACTTGTTTCACTTAGCATCATCCCCTCTAGTTTCACCCATGTTGGTTCAAATGACAAGGGTTCATCTCTTTTAAAGGCTGTGTAGCGTCCATTGTGTATATGTATCACATCTTCTTTATCCATTCCTCTGATTTTGGGCACTTTGGTAATTTCCACTTCTTAGCTGTTGTGAACAGTGCTGCAGTAAAGTGGGGGTGCAGACATCTCTGCAGACGGGTCCTTTTGTATCTTTTGGGGAGATGCCCAGAAGTGGAATGACAGGATCATATGGAATTTCCATCTTCAGCTTTTTGAGGAACCTCCAAACTTTTCCATAGGGGTTGCACCAATTTGCACCCCCACCAACAGTGCAAAAGTTTTCCGTTTTCTCCACATCCTCGCCAGCATTCGTTGTTTCCAGACTTTTGGATAATAGCCAGTCTCTGAGGTGTAAGGTGATATCTCATTGTTGTTTTAATTGCAGACTTTTAAACAGTCATGTGATGGTGGGATTATCTTGAAAGTATTCCTCTGCACTGCTGTGGAGAATGGATTGGAGGGAGACAAGAGCCCCAGTGGGAGAGAGCTACTCAGCTGCTGGCGATCCCAGATTGGAGAAGACGATGGTTAACACAGCATTGTGGCTAAGGATCTGGAGACAAGTGACTAGGCCTATTTGGAGGGAGAATCACAAGGCCCTGGTGACAGAGTTTGAGTCACAGGTAACAGGGCTGCTATATCAACACTCTCCTCCCTTTTCAGTCCTGGAGAAAAAAAGTCCCTGAAGTTAGGTTGACCTCCCAAGATAGCTGTACCATAAATGGTGGACAAAGGTGTGCATGAGTCCTTCTAGCTCTAGAAAAAGCACATGACCACACCTCCTCTGCCCCACTGAATCCCATCCTTTGTTCCAAAGGGAGAGTGTCTTCTAAGGTGTCATGTCTGTCAGCTGAAGCTCTGTTTGCTGGTTACCAAGTAGAAACTCCAAGGTATGATGCCTGAAGCATGCTCTGCTTGGCCTGGAGCAGACCAGAAAGGTTATTTAGAGGACAGTCTTGTCCCAATGGGCTTTAGAAAAGAAGCTAGCCCTTAGATGTCTGACTCGGGGTTGGCAGTTCAAGTCCAAAGTATGGAAAGTCCTAGATGGTCCAACTCTGTTCCCAGGTTGAACCAGCTCTGTTCTCTGCTGGGGGGTCAGAAGCGGGTGTTCCTGGGGACTTGAAACTGCTCAGTGACCGGCATGATGCCATTCTAGTGGGAGAAGAGGAAGATGGAGTTGGTTAATGAGGCAAGAGCCTCAGGCCACCCCACCTGGCTACAGCAGGGCTTGGGCAGGAGAGTTGAACAGAAGGAGGTGAAAATGCAGCTGTGCCTGGGGACCCTAAGACCCGGTCACTTCTCAGAACAATTCTGGTGATACCGAGATGCTCTGTAACCCCTGGTGTCTGTGCAGCTTGAAGTGACCCTTTCCTTGTCTTTATTGGCAAAGTCAGAGGCAGGAGGAGAAAGGCAAGACTATCAGACCACAGGCAATCGGGCTTACCCCTGCAGACTGCTGGATTACGGAATAAATTGTGAAAGAATCATTGTTTTTCACAGGTTCTGGGGGCTCCATATTCTGTGAAATAAAAAAGACAAGTTTGGCTTTCACAGGGGAGACACTGCTCAAATGTGCCCTCAGAAAAGCGTGATGAACGATAGAAGCAGAGCTCCTTAGGAGCAAGGCAGGCTGTGGGAGAGGACGCTGGGCTCTCACCCCGCGGGGCTGTGGGTCCTGCGCTGAGCCCCACACAGAAACAGAGGCAGAGGGAAGAAGAGTCCTGTCCTCCACCCCTCCATGCCCCATTTTTCAGGACTAATTCACACCCAGGGGACCATTCTGTCTTGGGAATTACTGGCTAACTCTGGGACATGCCTGCTGCATTTTGGCCCTGTGGTTCAAGGCGCCAGGTGCATGGCATCGGGTTGTTCTTGAACAAGGGACAGGTAAAGAGGGGCACTGACTGATGATGTCCCACTTGGCATAGAAACACAGCAGTAGCAACAGAAGCCCCCCGATCAAGGTACGGACATTTCAAAGATCAAGGGGCATTTTGAAACTCTCCAAAGTACAGTTATTTCTAAACAAGAGAATGTAAGGGAATTTGCTGGAGAAGAGCCTCTTGGTTGAAGAGTGCGCATCGTGTCTTCCTGAAAACTGCAGAAGCGACACACACCTGAGCAGGTGTGAACACTCTTCTTCCCCGACTCCCAGGCCTCCTTTGCAACACTTCTGCAGGCGCTCGAGGGCCACAATGCCAGGGGCTCAAGACTTCCATCTAGACCATTGTCCCCTGCTTAGAGAACTCCCACAGCCAGGTAGCTGTCTGGCGGAGAATTTGGAGCCTGGAAGCTGGCCTCCCAGGATGCACAGCTGTCTAGAACAGCGCCCCTATCGGTGGTCTTTTAGGGTGTGAGGGCTGCAGGAGGGTGTGGGGACTGGGGTGCCAGGTGGAAGTGGGGGTGTAGTGGGGACAAGGCTGCTTGGCGGGGAGGACTGGAGCCTGAGTCATCCTGTCTGGTGACTCCAGAGCAGGATGGAGGTGCTGGGTCCTACCTGCTCTTCCATGAAGGCCAGCAAGCCTCACCCCACTTTCCCTCTGAGGGACTAAGTCTGAGCCCCATCCCAACCCCTGGCCAGAAGCCCCTGCAGAGAATGGTCTTCCCTGGCAGATCCTGAAATGAACTTGGATCTCTCGCCAGCGCTGCTGAGTCTCTAAGGACTGGGGGTGAGTTCCAGGTGGTGGGACATGGAGGCGTGTGGTTCCGGGGTGCGTGCAGCTCCATGGGGGGACAGTGGAGGGTATGAGATCCAGAGATGCCATCCTGCCGCCCCGACTCTCTGCAGTACCCACCAGGGACTGGGCGTAAGGACAGTGGAGGAAGGAAAGACTCACCTTGTTGGCACAGCAGATCTGTGCGTACACTGTGGTCCCCGTACCGTCTGCTGTACACAACTTGTTCCTCGTGGTTTCTGAGGCAGACACAGGGAGGTCAGGGCTGGGGACCCGCCTGTCGCCTCTCTGCCCACGTCTGCCTCTGCTCAGCCTGTCCCGCCCCCCAAATCAGACACAGTGCCACCTCAGTGCAGATTCATGTCTGTCATTAGACCATTCTCTCCTGACTGTCCCCTGGATGCCCAGGGATGCCCGGTTGAGCAGCAGGGGGTATTTAAGTGTCCAAAGATGTGTCCGAAGACATGTCCTTGCCCATTGTTTGGGCTGGATGGGACACACCGGACTCCCGACTTCCACCAGCAGGCCCTCCCCACCCTATCCCTGTATGAGTGGTGGGCTCATGGGCTCAACCTGGGACGAATGTGCAGTCAGAGGTTGCCTCCAGCACCTCTGGAGTGATGGCCTCTGACCCCGTTTTGCCTGTCAGCTCACTGATGGCCCCTGACCTTCCCGAGGGCTCTGGGCTGTAGTGTGAGTCTGGGGGTTCACCAGGAGGCTGGGTTTGCTGAGTGGATAATCGAAAGACACCTGAAAAATGAAGTGCAGGGAAGGAGTGCGTGACTGTGCTGGGCAGGTCTGCACCCTCCATCAGCGTTTCCAGAGGATGAGGTGGGGGTTGAGGGGGCCCAAAAGGGAAGGACAGATGGCCACGTAGGTCAGTGGATGTCCTGGAGGTCAGTGGGCTGTGGCCACACCTTGATGGGAGTTGGGGCCCCCATCTTCCTCCCTCCATCCACCCACGGACAGCCAAAGTGGCTGCCTTATCTCTGAGCCCTCGGAAGGGGCAGAAGGGGAGGTCACCTGCCTTTTTTTTTTTTCCAAATCAGGAGGAGGCACAGGATGGTGATGATGAAAATTAAGACCAACGCCACATAGACAAGCCACATGGTGTCCAAGAGCTGTGTGTCTTTCTTTGCTTCTGAAAAGAGAAAAGGTTGCTCTTTTTATTTTTTTAATGAATAATAAAAGTTTTAATTCAGAAAAAAAGGAAAAAGAAAAAGCACTCTTGAGAATGAGAGTAGGCCTTCCTCTTGGAAGAAGACAGGGAAGAGAAGGCCTAGAGGTTGCTGTTGAGACACATCAAGAGTTTTTCTCAGGCCTCCCTCCGCCCAGGCACCTCTGGGCCATCGGCATATCCAACCTGGGCTTATGGATGGACCCAGGGGGATGGAAGAGGCTGCCAGTGCCTCCCAGGACTGAGTCCTGGCTGGAGCAGGCCCGAGGATGGGGTGCGAGGGAGGAAGGAGAGAGCCGAGGGGCACAGAGCTTGAGAGGCACCTCTGGACCTCCCCCCCAACTCCGATTTGGGGAGCACCTGAGGGGCAGACTCCCCACCTTGCTGGAGACCCCCTGAGGCCCTCTGACTTCCCAGAGCCATTACCTCTGCAGAGACTCTGGAGCAACACGGAGGAGGACACACTGCCGACAGGAGTCTCAGCGATACAGGTGTAGTTCTGCTCACTGGAGTTCTTAGGGTCCCAGTACACGGTGAGGTTCGCTTCTCTCAGAGGTGTGTCTCTGAAGACCTGCCACCGGAAGGTGATGTCGTGGACTGGGCTCTTGACTGAGCAGGCCAGGTGGACATCACATGTCCCATTCACACTCCACTGGACTTGACTGGTGACCTGTAGGCCACTGGGCCGTTCTGTGCCAGAGAAAAGGAAAAGCCGGGTCAGGAACCAGGGCTGGACTCCCTCCTCCGTGCTCTGTCCCCTGACCCTGCCGCAGGCGATGGTCTGTGGGCTTTGTGAGTAACGGCCTGAATCACCTGATTGGGTCAAGGGCTGGGCTGGCCATGGCAGGGACATCCACCCTGCACAGAGCGGCCAGTAGGGAGGGAAAACGGGGGTTGACACCAACTAGTTGAATTTCTTTTGGGACCACCATTTGTGTCTGGGTCCTTTCTAGCTCAGGGGTGAGGCCACCTTGGAGGCCGAGCCCAGGGCTGTGCTCTACCCTCCAGGCCTCCTTCCTGGGGCGGGTACACCCTAACTTTGTGCAGAGCCATCCCCGCATCTCAGAGACTGGTCCTCACTGCAGCTGCCGCTGCTCTGGTGGTGACCCAGGACCCGAATGGAAGGTCAACTGGACAAAGGGAGGAGCTGGAAACAAAGAATCAGGGAAGAAGCAGAGAAACAGAGGCAGGAATTTGGGATGGAGAACGGTGAGCCGAGGAACGGTGAGGCCGAGAGGATGTAGGGCGGAACAGTGCCTCCTGAGGAGCAGCTGTGGGTGGGAAGGGACGTGGGCAGCCCTGGCCCTGGGGGAGTGACGCTGACCCAGCGCAGCACAGACAGACCCTAAGACTGATGGGCAGAGATGGCAGCTTTGCGCTCAGGGACTTGGCTGCGGGATGCGTCCTGCCTGCCTGGTGCCAGCACCAGAGGTGAGCGTGCGGGTTGGGAAGAGCTGGGCAAGGGTCTCGATGTCTCCTTACTGGCTACATGCCCTCCCCAGGCCTGGCTTCCGCACAGAGAATGCCGCATGTGAGCCACGCCCGGCCTCCAGTGGCAATCACTCGGCACAAACACCACATCTCTCACCCATGTCCATGGCCGACCTCAGAAGTACCTGCCCCCCTTGATGACTGTGCTGCTGCCTTCATGACAGCTCACTTGGATCACGCGTGTCTCCACCAGCACTCTTTCAAGAGGACCCGGTTCTCCTGCACCTGCTCCGCCTGCAGCCTCTACCTCGGCCCCACCAGACTTCCCCCCAGTTCTCAGGCCCAAAGGCATCTTTTCATTGGGAATCCTGGGGGCAGTACTTCTGAAGTACGAGACTATCATCTCTCCCTCCTTGAGATGCCAGTCCCGCAGTGTTATCTGAGAGTGGATTGTGCCCCCATTTTCTTTGACCTCCCCAACTCTTTCAGATCGGACCCCGTGTCCCTGGAGCTCGTCAGGCGCAGGGCCCGTGCCCCAGGTCCTCCATGAGATGCTCGCATGGTTCCTCCCTCAGCTCCAGAAGGCCTTGGCTCAAATGTCCTCTCTCAGGGAGACCTGTGAGGTCTCTCCTCTTTGAGGCGATCCCTGCTCCCTGGCCCTCATGACGTTCTGCATACCTTTGTCTGCCGGGTCACTGATGTGTTCCACCAGCCTAGAACGGTGTCCCATATGCCATCCATGGTCAACAAACATTCCTGATCACTGAGTAAACTTAACATGACTTTGACATCTTTCTTGACGCTGAGATCCCAGAGTTATTCCAGGTTAACTGACGCTGGCTTGTTGGTCACATTTTGTTGCCTTAGGCTGGCTCACATAAAGTGACTGGTCAATGTTTAGAACCCTGCAGGGTCCGCGCCTTTGGCCTCCTTGCACTCCTGTGAAAGGTGTGCGAGCAGCTCACACAGTGTGTGTGTGTCCCCAGGAGAGGAGCCACTGGCTGGGACATCGACCTGTTGCTCAGGAGGCGGTGCTGGAGAAGCCGGAGCGGGCAGCACATTGTCAGAGCGTGAGCTGCACGGGACAGGTCTGCTGGCGGCTCTCTCTGGCTGCTCTGCACTTGGGCCCACTGTGCCCCGTGGTTGCCGGTCACGCAGAGTCAGCCTGCCCAGAGTGGGTGGGAAGATGACCCCCCAAGACATGTCCACAGGCTGGTCCCCAGGATCTTATTTGGAAAAAGGGTCTTTGAGATGCAAAGAAGTTAGGTGAGGAGATGCTCCAGGTTTTCCACTCAGCCCCAAACCCAGCGACAAGTGTCCTTATCAGAGAGAAGCAGAGAGGTGTCTGGGCAGACAGAAGAGGCGGAAACAGAGAAAGGACACAGTGTACCAGGGAGGCCCAGGCAGTGTGGTGTGGCTGCAGGCAGAAGGCGCTGACAGTGACAAGAAGAAGAAGGGCAGGGACAGGTGGGCTGGGGCTCCCAGGGAACATGCCCACCTGCTTTTAGAGTCTGGCCTCCAGGACCAAGAGATGAGCGTTTCTGGTGTTCAGCCCCCCTCAGAGCTCCCAGACACCCTGCTGAATTTATTGGAGCCATGTGGCTCTTCCCAGGACAGGACCCTGACTAATCGAGGTTGGCAAACCTGCCAGGTGCTCAAGAGGACCAGAGGGAATGTGCACCCCCTGGTGTGGAGGCAGCGTGTTTGACAGCGGAGTGTGAGACCCTGAGTCTCAACTGGGGCCTCTGCCGGAGGAGCAGGCCAGGTTCCCACAGCTGCCCACCGTGGCCTCTCCCACCACCAGCGTAGTGCGGGGTCAGGACGACATCCCAAAGGGACAGCCCTAAAGCTGTGTGCTCAGAACACCTCTGCTCTTGGAGGCTTTATTCCTCTGAATAGTTTCCTTCATTTTATGTTGACATTTTCAGTCAACATGAGCCATTTGGAGGCATTGTTAGAAAGGAAATTCTCAATAGAGAAGAAAGCTTTCCATCAGCTTGTCTGGGACCCCTGAAGCCCCACTGCCAGGGCTCAGTCCCACCTGCCAGACCAGTCTCGTGTGGGGGTGCTGTCTCCTCAGGATGGTCTCTGGGACCAACACTCAACCTCTCTCGGGGGCTTCGTGAAGGCTGGTGGCCGGTCTGTGTGGTGCACGTGGTTCTTTGCCCCTAAGTGCCCCACACGTTTCTGGCTGGAAGGCCCCGTTTGTTGGGCAAGGGGATGACGCGTCTCCAGGCCACGGACTTGGACTCAGATTCCATTCTCAGCCTGGCCAGTCACTGCAGCCTGCTGGCCGCAAAGGCTTCATTCTGCCGCTGGCCACAGGGCAGGTCCCCTGGCACTGGGGCACAATCGAACCCCATTCCGGGACTCACCGAAGATACGCAGAGTGTAATTGTAGGACATCTGCGAGCTCTTGGTGACCCTCCGCACACAGTAGGATCCCGAGTCCGCCTTCGTCAGGTTGCTGAGCTGTAAGGAGTAGGACTCGGTGACATTCAGGCGATGCTCCCGTGTAAGATCAGCCACTGAGATCTGTGGGTTTTGTGCTTCATTTGAAAGTATGATAATGATGGGTACTCCATTGTGTAACCAGACGATGGACCTGAACTCCTTTTCTCTGGGAACCAAGGGAAGAGTTGCCATCTCCCCGAGGACCCCGGTCACCACCAATGGGGCTGAGCTGGTCTGGGTCACCGTGCTCCCTGGAAAGACAGAGAGAAGGGCTGACACTCCTGTGGTCCTTTCCCCTGCCCATCCCTTCCCATCACTCAGCCGGCAGTCACAGCTGGAATGTGTTATAGCCCAGCAGGGTGTGGTAGAGACAGGAGGTGAGATGTGCCCTGAGCTTTCTGGCCTGAGGGGCAGAGCTCGGAGCTGCCTGGGCCCTGGAGTTGTCTGCTGCTGGTGGCGTGACAGCGCAGAGCAGAGACTGCTCTCTACACTCAGACCTGCCATCACCCTGTGCACACATAGCCTCCCTCTAACTCAGAGCTGGGTGACAGTGAGCAAGCAGGCAGAGTGGCCACATCCTCTCCCCTAAGGGTGTAGGTCAGGGCATTTCCACCAGGTCCTCATCAGAAGTGTCCCCAAGAAGCAGGAGAACCTTTAGAAGATCTGGGGGGCTTGAGTGACGGGTTTCTGCTGGCCTAGACGAAGTCACTGCTTTCTGCATCAGGGATGAAGCTCCACCCTCTTCTCCTTTGCCCCCTACTGCCACCCCCCGACCCCCGCCGCCTCCCCAGTGTCGCCCAACATTTCTGCACTGACTGCCAGGTCTCCAGCTCGAGCAGCTAAGGCCTCTTTCCAGTTGCTTTGGGGCTTCTCCAAATGAACTCCCTCCCTCCATCTTTGCTCCCTGCTTGTCACCTTCTCTGGCTACCCTGTCCCTTTCCTGCTGGGTCATTCTCTCCACCCCACCCACTAGTCAATGAACGATTCCATATACTCCTCTGGTTGACAGTCATCCCTTGTGCTGAAGTGTGAAGGCAGGGCTGTGCTACTCTTGGAGGGCACCGGAGATGCCCAGGAGCCCGTCCTGAGCCGCAGGAGCCTCCCCACCCCCTCATCCCCTCCCCATGGCAGCCAGCCTTCATCTCACGGGGCCTGCTGGAGGTGGCAAGGCCACCTGCTGGCTGCGAAACTGGGCAGGTTATTTAAGTTCTGAGATGCTGATTTAGAAGCTGGGCTAACAATAGTATAGTCAAAGGTGGCCCAACTCTGAGTGGCTCTTGCACCTCTGCAGAGAGCACACAGGCTGTGGCTCCTGGGTCAGATTTCCTGTCCCATCTCTCTGAAACTATACTGTCATCCCAGGAGACTTCTTGTTTGGAGTTTCCACGAGACAACTGTCTTCATGTCTCTGTGGGCAGCAGGCAGCAGTGTGGTCCTTTGTCTTCACCACACCAAGGATGGCAATGTCCTGCCAATCCCACCAGAGGTGGAAGAGGACAGGTCAGTGCTGTACTGGACTGGGTCAGAGGCTCCAGCACAGGGAAGGGGGAGGTGAGGGCAGGTGCTGGGATCAATAAACAGGAAGCTTAGTTTAGATGTGAAGCCAAAGCAGGGTAAAACAATTACCCAGGCAACTGGAAAACCAGAGGCCCACCCAGCCCCACGAGGAAAACCTTTGGTGGGGAGGTTTTTCTTCCCCCAGAGACTCAGGAAGAAGCCTAGGAGCTAGATAGTTATCTTAAACCTTTTAAATGTAAAATCACTCTGTAAACATTGTTAGAATGGCTGATTTACTTCTTGCATTTTTTCTGTAATGACTTCCTTGTGTAAAGACAATAAATACAGTGACTTGGGGTAGTTATTTGGGGCGAGAGATCCTCCGTAGTTTACCCCCTGAGCCTGCTTTCTTTCTATTTTGGTCTGTTTCTTTCTTTCTTTCTTTCTATTTCTCAATCCTTTGCAGCCCCTTCCTTTAGCCCTGACCTTAGGAGTCCAGTCCGACAGGCAGAGGGTTAGGCCAAGGGAAGGGGTGAGGTCAGAATAGGGAGTGGGGCTCAGAGGAAAGCAGAGAGGTTGGGGAAAGGCAGGAGGTGGCCTGTCGACACACAGTGGGCAGCCCATCGGTGGCCTTCCATGCCCTCTGGGCTTACCCCAGGGCACCTGCTTACAGCTCAGCGCCTGTCACTCTAGCTCCCTGCAGATGCCTCTAAACGCAGACACTCAAGGTTGTATCTCAGGCCTTAGGCCTCTGCGTGGGGAAGAGATGGCGGTTCCGGCAGCATGTGCACCCAGCCAGGTATCTGGCACAGAGACAGACAACCCTAGAGGATGACTCCACTGATGCACGTCTCACCCACTGGCCGCTCTGGCCACTGGGAATTCATGTTACCTGGGCTGAGGTGGAGGATGAGCAAGAGGACAGGGAGCCAGCAGGTCATGTCCAATGTGGAGGCTCTGGTAGTCACCTTCCCAGCTTCTGTCACAAAATAAAATGCAGCTGCAACTTCCTGTTCCTCAGAGGTGTGGCCAACAGCCCTCCGCAGATATAACCTATTTTAGTCTAACCTGCCTTCGTTCGCTTTTTCTGAGAAAGTGCAAGCTCTTAAATACAGACTTGAGTGGGGATTTTCACTATTTGTATGCTTTGTCTTTTCTTTCTTTTTACTGTAAAACAACCTAACACATATTGTGGTAACGTAACCAAACTTCACTGTCTTAGCTGCACAATTTAGCAGAATGCATAACCACTCCATTAGGTGGTTTCATTTTCATTATATGGGACACTAATTTTTAAGAAATATAGGGGAGCGACTCACCAAGATGGTGACATGGTTTGTTCCTGACTTCACTCCCCTCACAAGAAGAACTAACAGTGGTTCATGCATAAGACCCCACCTAGAAAATCCTACAACATTGGGGTGGGTGCTGTGGACCCCTTGCTCCCTGCATCTCAGGAGCCAGAACAGATTCTTGAAGTGAATAAAAGTGTAACTACGTGCTGACCACATTGTCCCTCCCAGGCTGGCTCAGCCCTGCATGAAGAGATCTCTTCTGAGTCAACAGTTCTTCCAGAGTGGACACTCAGTTTTTCCAGCATTGTGGGTCACTTCTCAGGGACCCCCTCGTTATTCCCGCCCATGAGAATTGTGAGTGAGTCTTCGGGGCTTGACTACTGGGAATCTTTCTGGGGGAGGGACAACAACGACCAGCACGGGTAGGCTCTAGGCAGACCCAGCTGCCACTTGCAGAACCCAGATGGCTAGTAGCTCTATCAACACATTCAGCAGAGTTGCAGAATACAAGCTCAACACATAAGGTAGTAGCATGGCTCATCCTAGTAGCTCAGGTGCTAAGTTTCCATTTGGGGTGTGGACCATGAGAAGACCAAGGATCCAGGGGCAGGAGAACAAGCAAAATAAATATAGAAAAAAATAGGCTTCCCCTCCTTCTTCAAAATTTTTTTTCTCCTTTTCTTTATTAAAAAAAATCAGCAACATTTCTATACACTGACAACAAATTATTTGGAAAACAAATAAAACAAAAAGAGCAAAATAATCAGGAATAAATTTAACCAAGGAAATAAAAGATCTCTACTCTGAAAACTGCAAGATATTGATGCAAGAAATCAAACTGGACACAAATAAATGGGAAGGTATCCCATATTTATGGATTGGTTTTGAATTTCTGTAATATCTGTTGTAACTTCTCCCCTTTCATTTCTGATTCTAGTTATGAGAGTTTTCTCATAAAAATAAACAAAATTGACAAACCACAGGCTAGACTCACAAAGAAAATCTAGCTTGTGGTGTCTCAATTTTGTTTATTTTTTCAAAGAACCAACTTTTCATTTCATTGATATTCGTGATTGTCTTTTTATTTTGTATTTCATTTATTTCTTCTTGAATTTTGATTACTTCCTTTCTTCTATTGATTTTTGGCTTTAATTGTTCTCTATTTGTTTTAAATGTAGGGTTAGATTATTTATTTGCAATTTTTATTGTTTCTTGAGGTAGCCTGGATTGCAATGAACTTTCCTCTTAGTACTGCTTTCACTGCATCCCGTAGATTCTGGTAGCTCATGTCTTCATTCTCATTTGCCTCTAAGTATTTTTAAGTTCTTTTGACTTCCTTTTTTACCCAGGAGTCATTCAGAAGCATATTATCTAGTCTCCAATTAATTTGAGGTCTTCCAGCTTTCTTTCTGCGGTTGATGTCTAGTTTTAAGCCATTGTGGTCAGAGAAGTTGCTTAGTATGATTTCAATCTTTGTAACTGTGTTTAGACATGTTTTGTGTCCCAATGCATGATTTATCCTTGAGCATGTTCCATGAGTACTTGAGAAGAGAGTGAAATCTATAGTCATCGGATGAAGTATTCAGTATATGTCTATTAGACCTAAGTGTTCCAAATGGTCATTGAAAGCTGCTGTTTCCTTGTTCATTTTCTGCCTGGTTGATCTGTCCATTGTTGTAAATGGGATGCTGAATTCTCCTATCATTATTGTGTTGCTGTTGCTGTCTCTACCGAGTTCCAATGATACTTGATATAGTCGATGTTCCTTCATGTGGCGCATACATGTCAGTCCTGCTGAACTGACCCCTTAATCATCATATAATATCCAGCTCTGTCTTTGTTACTTTTTTTTTTTTTTAGTTGAAAGTCTGTTTTAGTCAATATAATATTGTTGTTCCAACTTCTTTGTGGTTGCTATTTGCCTGTAAGATTGGCTTCTAACCATTGACTTTGAGTCTTTATCTTTTGAAAAAAGGTGTTTTTCCTGAAAGCACCAGAAGGTTGGGTTATGCTTTTTAATCCATTCGGCCACTCTATCATTTGGCTAGTTTAGTTCATTAATATTTAGGGCGATTATTGGTATGTAGCTGTTTAATGTCATTTTGTGATTTGTCTTCTCTACATTCCAGACAGTGCCTTTATTCTTCTCTTTCTCTTCTTGGGTGGATTGGGTGAAGTTATGTTTTGATGGTTTCCATTTTTGTTTTCTTCTTTGCTTTTTCCTTAGAGATGTATTTCGAGGTTACCCTGAAGTTAGCATTAAGAATTCTATGTTTATTTCCTATTTTTATTTGAAAGCGGATTACTCTTACACTCATTCTAACCATCCATAGCTTTATTCTCTTCTCCAGTTTTTTTTTTTATATATTTGCTGTTTTTAATTTGGGTTTCTTTATACTTTATAGAGCATCCTTTAGTATATTTTGTAGAGCTAGTTTTGTGGTGATAAATTCCTTTAACTTTTGCTTATCCTCAAAGGTTTTTTTTTTAAATCATTCCTTCATTTCTGAATGATAATATCATAGGCCATAGTATCCTAGGTTTAAAATACTTTTCTTTCAGGACTTTGAATATATCACACCCTCTGGCTTGTGGAGTTTCAATTGAGAAATCTGCTGACAATCTTATGGGGACTCTTTGTATGTGACTGGTTTTTCTCTGGCTGCTTTTGAGTCCCATGTTCAGGAATTGGAACAAGTAATATTGTTAAAATGTCAATACTAACAAAAGTCATCTACAGATTAATGCAATCCCTTTCAAGGTGATGTTATTTACAGATGCAGAAAAAAACACTCTTAAAATTTTATGGGACCACAGAAGACCTTAAATAGTCAAAGCACTCCCAGAAAGAAGGCAAAATGAAAGTCGCCATATGTCTTGATTTTAAACTGTACCATAAATCTATAAACATCAAAACAGTATGGTATGGGCATAAAACAGACACATAGACTAATGGACAAAATGGAGACCCAAGCAAGCAGAGTCAACTAATATTTGACAAGAGAGCCAAGAATAGCCAATGGAGAAAGGATAGTTTCTTCAACAAATTGTACTGGAAACATTGAATGTAAAAGAATGAAACTAAGTCCTTATCTTATATACTCAAAAAATTAAGTTGACATGGATTCAATATTTAAATGTAAGACTAGAAACCATAAAACTATTAGAAGAAAAAAATAGGAAAAACATGTGCCATGGCAATGATTTTTTGGAGCTGAAACCTAAAGCACAAAGTAAAGAATAAACAAACAGAACAATGTCAAGCTAAAATGCTCTGCCCAGCAAAAGACACAGTCAACACAATGAAAAGGCAACCTATGGAAACGGAAAATGGATTTGCAAACCATAAGTGATTAAAATCCAAAAAATATAAGGAACACATACAATTCAATGGCAACCCCCCCCCCAAAATATTCCAATCTAAAAATGAGCAAAAACTTGAGTAGATATTTTTCAAATGCAAATGACCAGCAAGTACACAATCACTAGAGAAATGCATGCATGTCAAAACCACAGTGAGATATGGATCCTTTTAGAAAGGCTAGCATCAAAAAGGCAATAGATAATCCACATTGGTGGGGATGTGGAAAAAGGAAGCCCTCACACACTATTGGTGGGGAAACAACTGGTATGACCACCATGGAAAACAGCATGGTGGTTCCTCAAAAAATTAAAAATAGAAATTCCACATGATTCAGCAATCCAACTTCTGGGCATTTATTTGAAGGACAGGTAAATACTACCATGAAAAGATACCTTGTCCTTTCCTTATAGGTGGCAAAATGAGTTCATAAAATGAGTTAATGTAGGTTTGCTATGGTTTTGAGAATGAGATCATTGGATAACTTTTCCATTTTTTCTCTGATTAAAGAAGTTCTTCTAGTTACGAACTTTCAATTTCTAGACATGTATGGCTATAACACAGCATACCAGAGCCACCCACCACTTCTTCCTGCCTCTAACCTCAGCTCCACGATGTGTTTGAGAGGGGTGTTTAGGCCTTGGGTCAGGAATGGTTGGACAGTGGGAGGCCAGTCCTGTCTGTGAGAGATGCTGGTGGAGCAACGATCATAGCTGCTGGTGGGTGAAAAGGAGAGAAAACGTGTGTTAGACTTTTCAAGATCACTGCCATGTTTGCTAAGAGAATGCCTGGGTTTAGCACATGGGCACACTCGTGACTGGTTTTGCTATAGTCACAGATAGAAAGCAACTTCACAGTATGTGGAGCAATGCCCCAAAGAAACCAGGCTCCAGTCCAAGAATGCTTTCCCGGGAGCCCTCAGGAAGGGTAGATTTCCTTAGCCACACATGTGAAATGTCATCTATGGGGGAAGCTGCCTGAGCCAGGATCCAGGGTTTCTATCAATAGCCTAGAAAACATCGGCATCCTTGGACAAAGCAGGTATTCGGGGTAAACCATACTGCTTGTACGGTTAAGTTTGGTGAAGCGCTCTTGAAAGGAATGGTTGAACTTTCTGCACAGGAAGGAATCACTCTTTTTCTTCTGCCTTCCCAACCAAAGATTGAAAACTTAACAAGGTCTGTGCTTAGCAGTAGGTAGTGGTGGTCAGCATTTTCATCAGAGGAACCAGATTGGCATGTCCCAGGAGAGGTGACCTCTGTGTTGGTTCATCATGACATGATACCTCACAGAGTTTGTCACACTTGCACAGGGCCAGGCCTGTGAGGATGAGAGGTTAGCCCAACCAGACAGTCTGAGGAACGCATAGCTTGGTGAGGAAAGCATCACAGACAGCATTTGAAAATGGTGCAGGAGAGAGATGTGGGGCAGTATCAGAGCATTGCACACAGGCTGGAGGAACAGGCACCTTCGTGAGTGGTGACCCTGTCAGAGGGGTGACCCCATGGGCTGTGGTCCAGGGGAGCATTGCCTGTCTGTGGTGAGTGGAATGTGTCCAGAGCCCTGAGGACACAGGAAAAGCACCACAGATGAGAGGACACCTTCCCCAGCAGCCCTGTGTCTGCTCCGGAATTTTGTGGGGCAGCTGCTCAGGTGGAGAAGGCTGCAGAAGTGCTGGGGCCGGAAGCCAGCACACCAGCTTGCTGAGCCACACAGGAAACCATTGCAGCTGTAGGAGTATCTTTTGGTCTTTCACTTGCCACCTCTTACAAGGCACTTCCCCTCCAGGCTGCTGCAGAGTAGGTGGAGGCCCTGTACCCCGGTTCTGAGGGACAGAGACCCATCCTCTTCCTCCCTCTCCCCACAGCTCCCAGGCCGGACTCTGAAGGCGGTCGCGTCTGGTCTCTGTCCAAGTTCAATTCAACAGGTATTCATTCAGCTGTGAAGGGAGCACAAAGATGGGAGAGACAGGCTCTGTCTCAGAGGGAGGGACCCCAAACCTCTGACCCAGAGGCCTGCCAGTCACTGGCCTGGCTGCCTTCCAGTTTCGGGTCGTTCCTGGGTTGGTCCCGCAGTCTCTAGCTTCTCCACCAATGTCTGGTCCCTGGGTCTTTCTTCCTGTCCTTGCTTTCACTGTGTAGGGCCTGTGGGTCTGCTCAGGGCAGGTGTACCTTCATCTCAAGTTAGGAGAGCTTATTGTATCTCTTCTTGAAAGGCAGAAAGCGGGGCACACAGAACAGATGCGTGATCACCATTTCCGGGTGCCTACCTGCCCTCAGGGGTCCTGCAGCCTCACTTGGGCACCTACCAGGTAGAACCGTGGGCACTACTTTATTGATGGACATTCATGAATGACGCAGATGGCAGGGCGACGTCCTGTCTCCGGCGTGTCCCTCTCCTCTGAAGTCGTCTGGCAGTTCCCTCTGCCACGGAACAGTCTCCACACCCTATTCTATCTACAAGAACTTGATAAGCGGTTCTTAAGAGACAGGGCTCACTGGGGACAGAAAGCAGAGGGAGTTTTCTGAGACGGACACTTGATTGGCTGGTTGGGGAGGCAGCTAAGAGGTCACCACGGCTGTGTCACCATTGAATGTGGAAATGCCAGCTCTCCTCCCGAAGACTGCGGGAGTGTCACCAGGGAGCTATGCATGGAGCTTCAAGGGCTACACGAGGAGGGGACAGTGGTCTGATCCTAAAGAATGAGCGAGCCAGCGCTGGAAGGGAGGGAGGGCATTTCCGGCAAGGACACGTGTGGCAGAGGTGGGGCAGGGACTTTGGTGGCCTGGGACTCCTGGCCCTTCTGAGTGGCGAGCCTGGGCAGCAGGCAGGGGTGGGTCTGAAGATGGATGGGAGCAGGGTCCTTCAGGGCACTGTGAGGGACAGCAAAGTGAGAAGCCCACATGGGGGATATGGCCCTTTATGTGCCAGCAGCCTGGCGATGGAGGGGTGACGGGCATGGAGGGGTGTCTGCATCACAGATGGAGGAGGTGGGGTCCTCTCTGGATGTGGGGGCTGGGGGCAGGAGGAGGAGAGAGGGGTCTCTCTTCTGCCTGGTGTGGGACCACATTCAGCACAGTACCCAGGACCAGGAGGATGGGTGGGTCCAGCTTCGTGTGGGAGAGTCTCTCAGCTTCTGTGACTCACTTCTCAGCGTATAAAGTGACATTTACTGCAGAAGGCAGATGGGTGTCTGTGTCTGCTGGGCTTTGTATGAATTGATACACTGGAACTGTTAGGATGGATATGGGAATTCCCTACCACTCAGCTGCGCCACTTCTGGGAATGAAACAGAAAAACATAGAAGCACTCATTTGCAGAGATATCTGTGCCCTGTGTTCATTCCAGCATTATTTATGTCACTCCGAAGCCAGAAACAACTAAAGAAAATGTGGTTATTACACAAGAGTGCACTGCTGAGCAGGAAAATGGCGGAATTCCGCCATCTGCACAGCATGCTCGAGCCGGAGGAGACCGGCCTGTGTGAGCGCGCTCTTCCACGGTGTGGAGAGAAGCCACACACGGGTCACCTGTCCAATGCACAGAGACTCAGTCCTCAAGAAATAAACTGCACATTGGGCAGGGATGAGCACTCTGAGTGATGACTGTGGGGGCGGGGAACCAGCCCAGGGAAAGAGGAGGGAGACACCTCGGGGAGAGAGACCTCTGCTCACCTGACAGCGGATTTAAAGCGACTTCCAACGTCAGTGCAGACACGGCCCACCGTAGGAAATGCAGGTGACGGCGGAAAGGGAGGACAATTCTGTGCTAATTTGCTACAAGACCTCAGCCTTCTCACATCCAGGGGTGCCTTTCTGCAGGCTCTGGGTGGACGCAGACCAGGACCGTGTGGGGTGCGCAGAGCTGCGGGCAGCAGGCGATCCCGGGGGTCCCCCAGAGGGGCACATTCTGTTCTTCTGTGCGCCTCCAACCTGATTTCGTATCCACAAATCTCTGGGAAGTTTCCTTGGGGCGGCACATCGGGACTTTGACGCAGAGTGTGACTTTGCCACACATGTCAGCCCTTCAAGAGGCTTTGCAAACCATGCGTGCGCCATGCCCGTGGACCCGGCTCTCGGGGCTCTGCCCAGAGCTCACTTTAACCTGAAGTGGTGTCGTCCGCCCCCTCTTACTTCTGTCCTGTCCCTCTGACGTCCATGGGAGTTGACGTGTGTGTCATTTTGTAATGCAGAGAACTGCCATGGCCTAAGACACGTTTCTGCCCCCAGTACAGGGAGCTCGCCCCATCTTCTTCCTTGGGTGTCATCCAGTGAGAGTTACCAGGCAGGGCTTTGACTGAGAGCTGCTTCCAGTGTCTTTAAAATACTATTACATGTACATATTCATTCAGCAGGTATGTGTGGGCTGCCTTTCACCTTAATAAGCCAGGACATACTGGCGGGTCTGAACCTGGAGGGAGCACCAGGCATGCTTGTACCTGGAGGGAGCATCAGGTGTGTCTACCTGGAGGGAGCATCAGGTGTGTTTCTACCAAAGCCACCTGGGAACCCAGCAGAAAGGAGGCAGCAGAGAGGTTACAAGTGTGTGGCCCTGACGCAGCGGTTCTGAGTCCCAAGCTTTCTGAATTCCCTACAGCGTTTCCCTGCCCATGGGCAGCTGGGAGGACGCATTTCTACCCCACAGGGTGTGAATGTGCCAATAATGTGCCAGCCTCCTGTGAAGGGTGGTGCACAGTCAGCGCCCCTTCCGGCAATAGGCCTGCCCTGGGACTCCATCCCGTTGCTGTCCTCAGACACGACCCTGCTCCGGGCATGCGGGGAGACAGATGTGGTGTCTGGTACCTGGGGTGCAGGTGACAGGGAAGTCCCAGGAGGAGCGTGGCACAGAACAGGAAATCACTGCCTTAAGGACTGAGCCAGACGCTTGCGCACAAGGTTCAATTAGACTCGCTGACACATCTGTGCGGGGAGAACCTTATTTCCTAGGTCCGACTAAGCCCCACATGAAGTTTTCAGCATGACGACCACCACAGCTGAGACCCCGGTCCAGGAGCTGACATTTCATGTGGGTACCTTCTTGCGGGGACACCACCTCCAGCCCTTGTTCAGCCGTCACACTTGGGGATGGTCCTTGTACCCCTTCTCCAGGTGGCACCAGGACAGCGGGAGCCCATCCGGAAGGGAAGGGGGTTCCTGCCCTCCCCAGGGAGGGTCTTCAGCTCTGATGGCCTCAGGTGCCAAGGTTGCTGCACATAGGACCCACAAAGGGCAGGGTAGGCACACCTGGGAGCGAGTGCCAGGGCTACTGGTGTCGGTCTTTGAGGTGCACCCAGAACGCTCAGGCCTGCAGACATAGGCCTTCTTGTCATGCGCACCTATGGGGACCTCCATCTCACCACAGGGCCTTCAGAAATATTTCTACATGTGTGCCACCTAAAAAAGGCAGAGCCCATGTCCTGACACCTGTTCATCTAAGCGGCAGACATATGGTGATGGGCTGTCCCAGATGGGTTCCCGTCGACCCTTCTGTGTCCGGCTCACTCCAGTCTGCGAGGGAGAGCGCGCAGGGCTAGATGACCATCTCGAACCCGCGTCCCTGGAGGTCGCTGTCTTGGGCACTGCTCTTCCATGTCTGTACACAAGAGGGCGCCCAAGGGCTGGTTCCTGGTGGTGTCACCCAGTCCCAGTCCCAGCAGGGCCCAGGGCGTCAGGTGGCGGGACTAAGGGATAGCGGAGCCATCTCTGCTCTGCCGCCCAGGGAAGCTCACAGCAATGGACTTCCTAGTCCAGGAAAAGGCAGCAGGAGGGATGGACTGCCACAGGATTCCTTTCCTGGCTGAGCGCAGCATCCTGCACCAATAACTGCGCCTTCACCTGTACAGGTGAGTCGGCCCTGCTAGGCACAGATGTGCTGCCGACATGAGACTGTGGACCTCTGCCCGTGGACCCAGAACTCAGGTTAGAATCACATGTGTCCCATCAGTGGTCATCCTATGGGTCTGGAGGGCATTCTTGGAGGCAGCACCTCCAGCACTGTGGGTGCTGCCTCAGATCCAGCCCTCCCCATGGGGCTCTGACTCCTCCACTCACCCTCATCACATTACCCTCCCTTTTGCTGCCCCTCCCCTCCTTCCATTCCTCCTTCCCTCTTCTGGTCAGCAGGGTGCTTGCAAGGCTAATCTCCATCTCAAACTGGCCTGAGTCCCAGTCCCTTCCAGGAGAGAGGCACCCGTCCTCCACCTGCAGACCTAATGGGATCAGTCCCAGCTCTCACTCTTGGGCCTGTGTGTAGCCTCTTTGGTTTTCTCCATGTGCCCACCAGCCACCCTGTTTGTGAACACCCCCTGTCCCCGGCTCCTGTCCATTGTAGGTTCAGTTGTTAAACAGAAACTCTTACAGAGCATTGCCCAGGAGACCCAATGTGAAATGAGGACCTGCACACATGACGGCCGGTTCCCAGGTCCCCAAGGGAGTGTGCTCTTGCTGCACTGGTCTTATCATCCCTCTTGCCAAATTTCTGAGAAGGACAGGGTGCAGCAATTGTCTTGAGCCACAATGTGGCTGCACACTGGCTAGCTACTGGGCCGAGGTCACCCCACCCTGCATTCTTCTTGTCCACCCACCTGCTGTGCCGTGTTTGCCAGAAGGCGCCGCTGCCCATGCCCACCTGGCCTGCTCTGCTGCCACATGTGGCCTCCCTGGGGCAGGGCTCCTGTACTTAAAGGCTGTGGCCAGCACCCCAGCTGTCCAGTGTAAATGATAGGGACTTGGGGGTCAGGGTCTGAGTGGGTGTGGACCTCGGCACTGAGTCCTGAGAGTGGGACATCCCAGGGGCCCACTGGCCTTCTCAGAGAGGTACCTTCTCAGAGAGCTTCACTGTGTAGTACGGCGAGCTTGCCAGGTCCTCCTTGAAGGCAGTCACCTGGAAGACACCACATTCCTGTGATGGCCCTGCCCCAGCTCTGCCCGGCCTCCCTGCTGGCCTCCTCTCCAGCCTCAGCTCAGAAAAGGAGAATAGGGTCGGTGGGGTGGGTAGGAATCTCAGGACCCGGGAGTCTTACTCTTCCCGTACGTGCATCCAGCTACCCCATCTGGCTAAGCATAGAGCGACATGACAAGCGGACCTCAATTTTATAGGACAGGTGGGGCAGAGGGCACACAGGAAGGCGACTGTGTGGAGTGAGGGGCCCACAGGTAAAAGGGAGTGGGAGGAGAGGGTGGGCACAGAGGGCCCTGAGTCCAAGGGCAGCTATTCTCTCAGCCTAGTGCTTGGAGCCCCTTAGCAGGCAACCCGTCTCTCTGTCCAACCCCCGCGGCTGCCTGGTCAGGTCACGTGACCAATCCCCAGAGGATGCTCTGGGCCTCCACCTGCAGGCTGTGCATGGGGTCAGTGAACAATGGGCCCCTAGGGAGCTGTGGCCCTGCCCCTCAGACCCTCACTGGCCTCTATGGGCGGCTCACCGGAAGCTGGGGAATTTCCTCATAGATTCTCGACTCTGCTGGCCGGGCGTCTCTGGCGATGGTGACAACGGTGTATATTGTTCCTTTTGTGTCAGTATCTATGTCACAATAAACAGAACCAGGTCCATGGAAGGAAGGTGGTTTAAAGAGGACCTTCTCATGCTCCTGAGGCAGGACATGGGACCCCCGGGATAAGTGGCTACTCTCTCTCGTGATGGACTGGGCTCTGGGCACTGTGTCCCCTTTCTGGTGTGGCCGTGGTGCCACCGCTCTGGAGAGGCCACCTCAAGGCGGGATCAGAGGGAGCCCTTGCCAGCCGCGCTGAGGGTTGGGCACTGGTCCTGGCATGGCTGCTGGCCTCTCAGGTGGGGGCTCATTTTGAGCCCTAACTGGGCCTCTGGGGTTGACGCTGTGCTGGCCGCCTGTGTGAACCTCATTCAGCTTTAGGACAAGCAGGTACCTGTGTCTCAGTCAGACACTCAGCGAGCTTCTTGTGGGCCAAGAGGAAAGGTTGGGAGATGACCCACTTTAAGGGATGGCATCTGCATATTCCCTTTCTTTGCTACTGATATGGACATTTAGGGTCAAGTTGAAAAGATGAGACTGAATGAGAGTCTTTCTATTCTGGGCCCAGCAGCCCCACGTATGACAGCTCAGCCTCCAGCCAGGTCACAGGTCAGTCCTGTGCAAACGTGTCTCAGGAGCCAGAACGATGTCTCATGTCTCACTTGCTGGTGACAAGACACGAGGGACCCAGGACAGACCTGTCTCCCCGAAGCTCACCTCAGGCCTGCCGACTGTGGGGCCAGGATCCGAGGTCCATGTCACAAACCTTGCTATCACCCCTGCTGCGTCACTTACAAGGACTAATGGTGACCAAGGCCCTGTGGTCCACCTGGCTTGGGGCTGGTGTTATCCCCGTGCAGTTCCATGAATGCACAAAAAGGCTATGCTCTGGCACGCCCCGTCATCAGCACAAGTTGTGATGGGGAATGGAGATGTTCTCGATGAAGCCACAAGCCAGCGGCCCGCTGGGACCTGCACCCCAGGCTGCTCACAAAGCCAGCTCAACCCAACCACTCTGTGTGGCCTCTTCTGTCCTCTGGGGAATGTGTGGCTGACAACTCACCTGGGTTCTTGCTGAAGCTCTTCAGGAAGGGACCTGGGGGTGGGGGTGAAACCCGAGAGTGTCAGGACAGGGAGCAGGGGCCTGGGGTAGAGGAGAGGGGCTGTCATGATCCCCAGGGTCTAGGATGGGCTTTTGGAATTGGGACTGTCATGGCTACAAAGGATCCAGTGGGTCCAGCAGATCTTGGGATAATGGAGACAAAAGGCCGCCGACCGAGTCCTAAAGGACTCCCCAAAGGTCACGGTCAAAATGCTCCGGAACAGGAAGACCCGGAAGCTCTCGCCCAAACCTCCTTTCACAAGGGAGAACATGGAACAGAGAGGAGAAGGCATGTGCTCAGTGACGCACAGCGCACGGCTCTTGGGCCCAAGTTCTGGGGGCACCCAGCACTAGGTATCCCAGGAGATTCTTGGGACCCTTTGGAGAGATGTCAGACGGCCCTTGGACACCACCACGGGGAGACAGGCTGGGTCCCCAGGAGGAGAAGAGGGGCCTCACCTCGTCTTCTCATGCACAGGAAACACAGCACCGTAGACAGCAGCGCACACACCGCCAGCGCACTCAGTAGGAAGATGCGGAGCACAGGGTCTGCTGCGGTGTCTGCTGGGGCAAGTGGGAGGCCAGCCATCAGGGCCCGGGTGCTGAGCTTCGGGGAGCTTGGGGGACTCCGATCCCGGGGGATCGGAAACCTAGCAGAGTCAGGTAGGGGTGCAGGGCCTTCGTGCCTGGCTGCCAGGCACGGCCCTCCCTGGGCCCGGGGGCGGCTGTACCTGCGCAGAGCTGCCTCGTGGACACCGAGTGGGAGGCATTGCTGACCGGGTTCCGGGCCGTACACGTGAGCATCTTCTCGCCGCCCTCTATGCTCTGAAAGACTCGGAGAATGCTGCCCTCCTCCTCCGAGGGGCTCCAGATGTAGGTCACGTTCTTCTCTTCTGTCCCCACTGAGCAGGTCAGGGTGGCATTACAGGTGTTGTTGGCCAGTGTCACTGCACCCGGAATGATTTTCGGCTTCCCCAGCCGACCTGTGAGGGGCATGGGCCAGGCTGTGGGGGCTGCTGGCCCAGCTGTGGGGGCTAGGCTCGCCCTGCAGCAGCGTTCAGGAGGCTGGTAGATAAGCCATGGAACCAATGATGACAATTTACAGCTCGATAAATGATGTGAAAACAACACTAACACGCTCAGAACTTGGTTTCTAATTTTAGGGCCATATCATCGGTATCGCTGCTCCAGGAGTATGCCTCCTCGCGGCCTCTGGCTTCTGCAATGATGCACAAAGTCGCCAGCCCGGGGTGTGGGGGGGATGCTGCAAACCTGAGGCTGAGATGCTCCCAAGAGGGCGGGGACTCAGCAGCCAGCAAGCTAAGTGCTCTGTCTGCAGCCTTCAGGGCAGCTCCAGCTGGCAGCTGGCAGTGACTAACAGACCCCTCACACGGCACAGGGGCGGATGAGCGAGCTCATGGCACGGAACACAGTCCCGCAGTAGACGTATGGGATACGGATCTTTGGGATAGTTTGGGTGACTCCCCAGGAAATGACGCACTCCGCCAAGCTCGGAGCATGCGCACACACGACTCTGTCCACGGGACGCTGTGCGGCTGACTATTCTAGAGAGAAGGGCGACTCGGTGTCTGCTGGGGCTGGGGGCGCGGCGGCGCTGGCACTGGTGAGCACCTGGATGGAGGTAGTGATTACCTGAAGCTCCTGTGTGACGAGCTGTACGGATAACCGCGTGTGCGCCTAACCTGTGTAATGGAGAGGGAGCCGGCAATGCCAGTTCGCGGATTTTGATATGGTGCTCGGTTTCGGAAGATGTGCCTTCCTTGGCATCTATACTTATTTCAAGACAAAAAGGTCTCTTTGAATGTACTTTGCAGACACTGTCTCGATTCTCACCATAGCTGTGGGATGTGAGCAGTCTGATTCTTCACATTTTATAGACAAGAGAAACCAGGCCCAGGGGATAGACGAATCATTCCACGGTGAGGACAGGCCACACACATCCCCTGGATGAGCATGGATACAACTACCTAAGTATTTATAAAAACAAAGACTTGGGGAACCCAATGGTCAGGCAGGTGGGTGTCCTTTAGGGAGCAAAGTGCCAATCCCGGACACCAAGCCCCATCTCCCACAACTTACGATAGACACGGAGGTCGTAGGTCCTGGTGCTGGTCTCCGTTTGTCTGGCGTGCTCCACCGTCACGTCGGCTTTGTATAACCCTGCATCTTCCAGACTCAGGCGGCTGAGCATCAGCCCGTAGCTCTGGTTAGAGACATTTATCCGTCCGAGATAATTTTTGTGAGTCACAGTGACTTTGGGGGTTCCGTCTGAGTCTTCTGGGACCACAAGAGCAACGGATGTTCTGGCGTTCCAAGCAATGGTAAAAACGTGCTGAGATGCTGGGATGTCCAAGGGGAAAGTAACCGACTCCCCCAGGGCCCCAATCACCGTGACATCTGTGCCGTGTCCAGCCACTTGCAGCCCTGGGGACACACAGAAAAACAAGTGCTTTTTAGGGCTCCCTGTCTCCCTGAGGAGCCATCATGGATGAAGCTCCCCCTTCCCCAGGATGCCTCCTCGGAGGGCATTCTACTCCGTTATGGTAGCTGAAGGTTCTGCGCGACTTCATCCAAGAACACAGTGTCTCTGGGCAGTTCAAGGGTCCGTTTCATTGCAAACATGCTGGGTTAGATGGGCACACTCAGACCTGGAGGGGACGAGGATCCCTCCAGCCTCACTACGTGTCTTTCTGTCCTGAAACAGGACAGAAGGAAGAAGCGGGTCTACCGTGGTCTTTGTGGAGAGTGAGTGGTGTCTATGCCTAGATACCTGCAGTAGGCAGTCCCCACGTCGGCAGTGCCTCAGGACTTTTTGTAACTCCGTCTCCCCCATTCGAGACTAGCGCATGCACGTAGTGGGTTCTAAATACTTGTGGCATAAAGTAATGAACGGAATGATTTGTTATCATGAGTTCATTAATAATGAGTCATAGAATCCACCATCTCTAGTTCAGCTCCGAGGTCCACAGGTCTCATTTATTTATTCACATCGTGAACGCGCACAAGCATTTATTCAGGGTCAGCATTCCCCAGACATGGAGGCAGGACGAATTTAACGTGGGACGCACGTGTGCATTGCACTACATTTTCCAGCTGGGCATCATGGGAGTGACAGTGGGTGCAGCAGAAACGGGGCTGATGGACGTCGGACACGAAATAGCAAGTGTCATGGTGCGTTGAAGGACAGAAATGGGAGACTGTTGGGTCTCGGCCAGGAAGTTCTTCCAGAAAACTGCAGGCTGAGTGCCTGTGCCTCCAACTGGCTTATCTTCTCCTCCGTCCATCACCTGTGAAGAGAACTACTTGGAGAGGCTTATAAGGGCAGGTGGAGCTCTCTCCTTCCCGTGTTGCTCTGCTATCTCACTGAGCTCAGCGTCCAGGCCACATGGGTGACGCTCACTGTCCACTGACCAGGAGACAGAGGCTGCAAGGGGAGCTGTCACAACAACTGTCTGCACAGATGCTTCCCAAGCAGCAGGAAGGTGGTCTGGGATGCCCCCCTAAGCACACTGTGACAAGGAGGGTGGTGAGGACACAGCGCTGTCACAGATCCCGGGGGTCTAGACTGCTGGGGTCACCTCACGGTGGCCAGAGCCCCCAGGTGGGAGCTCCCAGTGTGCCTGGCCATCTGATGACCCACCCATGGGGGCGGCCAGTACTGAAAGGGGAGCAGCAGGCCGGGGGAGAGGACAAGCACTGCCAGGGGCTGGAGATGGACTGGGGAGGCCTGAGCTGTTGCTGAGACGTGAGACGCTCACCCAGAGGTCAGACGTGTAAGCGCTGAGCCAAGCGAGGAGTGCCAGGCTGGCAGAGACACAGGCTGCCTTCCGGGGCCTGAGTCACAGTGCTGAGACCGACACCCATGCCCATGACGCCTCGCTGATGCCCACTTGACATCCTTGGTGTTGGGCACAGGCTCCCCCGCCCGCGTGGCAGACTCCGCTCCCTGAGCCGGGTTGTCTCTGATGGGGCCGGTGTGGTCAGGCTGGGGTCTCACGGCTATTCCACGCTCAGATTCAGACCCAGGGTGAGAAAAACGGATAGGATCGGGGCCCCACAGGTTTGCCATCAGCGGGGAAGTGTGTGGGTGGCTGACGGAGCTTATCGCTCGCAGCAGCTCGTTCGGGATGCGGCGCCAGGAAGTCCTGTGCTGGTGAAAACAGGCAGTGACCACACGGGCACAGGATGACACCTCCCACCTGCAGCCCCGCGCTGGGGCAGTGCTGGCCACCTTCACAAAGCCACAAAGCCTTTCTCAGTGCCCTGTCTTCATCCAGAGAGACAGAAACTCGAGTTGGCCTGAGCGATTCGGGTCCAGTGTGCGGTGTGATGTGCGGACACAGCCGTTAGCCATCAGTGCAGGAGAAACGTTTGTTCTGAGGCTGGTAGTGACGATGACGAAGATGAGCGTCACCCTCATCATCGCCTTCATCGTCCTCTGAGCTGTTTGTTTGTGCCCGGCTCCTCCCGGGACCGCCGGTGTCGTCGACCCCTGTCCCATTTCTCCGGGAGGTGGGGGGATGTTGGAATTCTAGCCAAGTATGCAGGGGAGTTATTTGCCGGTATCTTTCCACTTGGGGACCTCACTCTTCTCCTAAAGACTCTAAAGGCTTTAAAGAATGATTCTCCCTATCCGCCAACTGCAGTGTTTATTTTTCCAGGTGCTGAAGGGGTTTGAGTTTTCTGTTCGTGTTGGAGGGGAACTCAGGACAACCTGCTGCTAGAACACGTGCTGCAGGGCTGTGAGGAGGCGTGGTGGTGCGGTCCTGTCAGACAGGCTCCCTGCCCGCCGGAGAAACTGCTGTCAGGCTCAGGAAATGAGACACACACTGCTCAGAGCGCCCCTTTGTTCTGTAGGCAGGGAGGGGTCCGTCCGGTAAACACAGAGGCAGCTTTGAACTGAACAAACTCAAGAGGAAACTTCTTGGTGTCTGAGGAAGACCTTGAAAAGCAAATGTAATTTTACTGGCTGGACAGGGGAAGGAGAGGAGCCTCCAGACTGTGGGAGCCGAATAAAGTTTTGCAGGAGAATGCAGGATGCAGGCTGAGTGGGTATTGGTTGCCTAGCAGCAGAGAGAGAAGGAGGGAGATACAAAGTTGGTTTAGATTTGGGACAGCCATGGCTTGAGGTCTCCACCACGGGCAGAGAGCAGCGATTCACGTTTTTGAGGGTGAAAAATAACAAGATGCTCTGGGGCCGTAGTTACATGCTAATGATGTGCAGAGAGGCTAAGAGGAGAGGGGCTGTGTGGGGTCATCGTCGCCATGTGTGCGTGAGCCAGGGTGGTAGAGGGCAGGGGAAGGGAGGCTGACTTGGAGAGAGCACAACGAAGGCCAAGAACAAGGAGGCATCTACTAAATTCAGTTGTCCAGCAACATATTTTGAGTTTCTTCTTTGTGTCGGCAGACAATTGGCCAAGTTTATGCTGGAAACGAGTCAAAAGAAGAGGAGCTTCGGATTAGAAATACTGAGTTTGTGTCATGATGGGCCATCTGAGCGGTTGCAAAGATGTGAGATGAGAACAAATGGGCTTGAGTGTTGCCGGAAGGACTGGTGGGATCTGCTAGCTGTTTACCAGTATTTCTTTCTCCTTCATTCTTAGTAACAGAATCTCCATTTTGAGTTGGGCCTAGGATTTCCAAGAGAGAGGTGCACTACCCAGCTTTCTGCCAGCTGGCTTGGTCGTCAGACTCAGCTGAGGGTGTCAGGATGAAAGTGGAAGTGTGCACGCCTCTGGGTTTTTATGAAAAGAGCACTTTGCCTTCCCCATCTCGCCCACGCAGCTTGCATGCTGACACGTGGTGGCTGCAGGACCTGAGATTTGGAGGAAACCAAGGAAGCCAAGTGCCGAGGACGGTGGAGTGGGAGGGTAAGGGCGTGGGTCACTGGCAACGGTCCACTCTTCCAGACATGCCCCCCAGCTCCAGCTCTCCAAGTGAGCAAACCCTATACTTCTTCTTTGTTTAAGCTGGTCTCCTCACTGGTGATCAAACTGCATCTGTTTAGGGCTCCTCTGGAGAGGAGGTGCCTGAGGGCAGAGGGTCGTGGGTGAGTAAGCTGATGCAGGCCTGGAGCACAGTCCCTGTGAGAAAAGAGGTGCCGATGGAAGGGCCGGGTCTGGTCGCGTGTCAGTGTGCAGAGAGTGGCGCTTTTGTGGGCTCTGTCTAGAAAGAAGGGTCCTCAGAGGGTCATTACTGATGTCGGATGATCGCGCGTTCGAGTGGGATAGAGTAGCAATGGCCCTTGAGTTGTCTCTCAGGAGGTTATTTGTGGCCTTCGAGACCGAGAGCGAGGCAGAGTCTCCAAGTGGAGGCCACAGTGGGAGGATGTCCTCTCTGTGGGGCAGCGGGGAGCTTCCAGCGAAAGAGCAGCAGCAGGAGGGACGACTCCAACAAACTTTTGATTTTTTAAGTAGACACGATGGATGGGAGAAGGGAGAGGGCGCCCGCTGGGCCCTGACCTTGGGGCGGCTCCTGTCTAAGCTGTCTGAGCAGTGTTTCTCTTGTCCTGACCACAGTGCAATTATGTGCCTGCAAAACCCCGGCCCAGCACCAGGCAGGACAGACTGGTCATGAGAGTAACATGGAGAAACAGCAGCAGAAGGGGAGGGTGTTTGTGGGTGAGAAGGGGGAGCACTGAGCGCTAGGCATGTTCAAGCTCACTCCTGACCTTTCCGGGAGCTCACTTGCCACCTGGGGCCCAGAGGTCCTGCCTGAGGCACCAGACAGGCTGCTTCCGTGCCTGGTGGACATTTGGAAGCAGAGGGGACAAGAGAGACCGCCATCCTTGTGGCCTGTGTCTCCTGTGACACGGGAGGTGACGTCACCGCCAGGAGGAGGCGGCTGCTGCAGAGCAGGGGACGCAGGGGTCAGGACTGAATCTGTCCCTCTGATCATGGTGATGTTGTCTTGAGGGAATTGCAGGAACTCTGTGACCCTCAGGTCCCTTGCTTGTGAAAGGTGGATAGTGCGCGAGGCAGCTTGGAAGAGAGCACATGGCACGCCTGAAGGGAGGCTGTTATCAAGTGATGAGAGTAAAACTGTGGCAGAAATGGAACGTCGGAGCACCCTTGGGTGCACAAGATGTACAGGAGGCTGAGGTGTGCTGACCCTTCGGGAGGTATTCTGACGCCCACAGGCCAGACTGCAGCGGGGAGGAAAGGAGACAAAGCCTGGAGCTGGAGAAGGCAGGGTGGAGGGGAATATTCTCTGGAACCCCTTGGGAGCTGTGGTGAGCAGGACGCCAGGGTTCATAGCAGGACGACCTCAGGTAGACTCCACGGACAGGCCGGGGTCTCCTTGCAGCTCTTATTCTTCTGTGTTAGGTGGCAGGCCTCACCCCGCATGAGCCCGCATGTAGGGAGGACGGCACCCCTGTGCAGGTCATGAAAGAGGCTGCTGAAAGCCCCTGGCTGGCAGCAGGCTGGGATTGTGGGTAAAGAAAGCAAGTGGTGCGGGGGGAAAGCATCACAAATATCACTTGTATCAGAAAGTTGCTGGGGTGGGGGTCCTTGCCCGGGTGGAGGGATCCTCTCCAGGCAGATCAAAACACCAAATGCTGAGGACACGGAGTGTGTCAGACCTGACGCCTCACTGTTTCCTTAGACTCTGTCACAGAGACCTGAGTGCCACAGCATCCCCAAGCCCTGCGGCCCTGCCCCCAGCTGACTCCCCCAGCATATACCCCCCTCACGCGCCCAGTCCTCGCTCCCTTCACTGGGAACGCTGCTCCCCTAATCCTCACGTGCAGAGGCGCCCTCCCATCCCCTCCCAGAGTGGAGACTGTGACTCCATCTGATGGCCCCTCTGTGCGGGGTTGGACCAGGAGCCCAATGGCTCCTGTCCAGGCTCTTCTCCAGGCAAGAAGCCCGCTTTTATGGACAACGGCCGGGGTCTTGTTCGCAGCCCATGTCTGCTGACCAGCTTGCTTCTTGGACTCCTGAGTATCAAGTGCTGACCGCCCCCGACTCCTGAACCCTGAGACCTCGGCGCTGCTGGTGCCCTGTTTGTTTTGAAGAAACTGAAGCATCACCTGAATTGTATCGCGTGGATGGACTTGAGTCCCATCCACAGCCCACCAGCTGCCTGAGTGTCCTCCCTCGCAGGGTCCAGGTCACCATGCTCTTGGACAAATCCCCACGCGTGATAGTAACCATAACGGGGACAGGTTTGATTCTACTTCAGCGTCAAAGTGGTGAAGGCCGCACACTCAATTTGAAGGCCTGGTTCAAATCCCATCTCCTTGGTTTTCAGGCTAACTTTGAATTTTCTGAGTCTTAATGTCGTCATCTCTTAAGTTGGGTCCTGCGAGCCTCGCAGACATTGCAAGGGCTCAACGACAGAGCTGTGGGTGACTTGGGCCAGCCCAGATGTGCCGAGGTTACCCCTCAGGGGTAGGTTCTCACTGCTATTGATGGAGGTGGTGGGGGAGGTTAAGAATTGAGGGCTGCAGAGAGATGCCAGATGCCGGGGCACATTGTGAACGGGGGGGGGGGGGTGGGGAGGGGGACGGCAGGAGGGTCCTCAGGACAGTCAGGCTCACAGGGTCTGAGAAATGTCTGGTGAGAAAACTGAACCAGAGCATAAGACGATGAGTCTTAGTTCCTAGAAACAATTTTCCAACATGAAAGAGTCATGAGTTTGCACACTCACACTTCTTTCATTTCAGTGATTCCAAGAAAAAATGGGGAATTTATGATTTCCTTTTCCCACCACTTCTTCCTTTTCCTTCCTAGCTGCTTGGGACCCTGGGACCTGCAGCGAATCAGCACACACAACTGACTGCAAGGTCAACACTGCCACCTGGCTCCAAGGTCAAATTCGGGGATGGCAGCAGGGTGGATTTGGGGAACATTTTTGTACTCAGGAAATATTTGTGGAATAATCTTTAAAAGACCCAGAGAGGCATTCACAGGCAAGGCAAATGAGCATGAAAGTAACTCTGGCTTTCCTTCTATAAAAACAGGCCCCAACCTGCTCATGGGGCATGGGCGAAATGAACATCTCTCCCTGGTTTCATCTTCCAGAAGCCCCAGCTACACCGCAGCTCAAATCCCTGCCACCTCCAGGAGCCGGCCCAGGGACTCTGTGCCCTCGCCCTAAAGCCCACAAAATAACAGCAGCAGCCTCAGCTAACAGCGGTTTAGCACATTCTACCTCCAGGTGCCTTGCAGGACCATCGTTCTCGGCCAGCACAGAACCCTACTGTAGGAAGAGTTTCCCTATTTGGAATCCAAACAAAGGTTTGGCTCATAGCACATCCTCCAGGGTGAATGACTCTGAAGAGCATGAGGATTTGAAAATTCGGGGAGCAAGCAGGTCAGAGAGAGTGGAACCAAGTCTGCGCGAACCCCTGGTCCCTGGAGCTGTATCCCTTTCCAGCGCCGCCAAATGTGGGTCCTGGAACTACAGGTGTTGACCTGGAGCTCAGCTTACGCTTTCTCTTTTGCGTAATAAGATCAACAATGCCCATCTTGCTTATTTCAATGATTTTTCTATGGGTCATGGAATAATGCCTTGCAGATAATGTGGTCTCAGATGCCACCCTGTCCAGCCTTCTCTGGAAGGTGGGTGACGGACAGCCTGGCTTTCCACTCAGTTCTATCCAAGTCCTCCCCATCTTCTTGCAGTTTCTGTCTGTGTGGAGGGTGATGAGCACAGGCCGCTAACACTTGACCTGCCTAGTGGTTACAATCAGCATGGAGCAGAAAGGAAAGGCGCCACCATCTTAAATAGGGGAAGAAAGCAGACACCAAGGAAGGGGCGCTGAGCCAACCCACTAGGACTGCTGGAGCTCAGGCAGAAACCAGCTGGTGCCACTACAGAACTGGCATGTAGATTACAAACTGCCAAACCCAGGCAATTTGTATATAAACAAGGCAACCGTTTGGATTGAATGAAATGATATACGCAAGACGGAACTCCCAGATGAATGTTAACGACGCAGTTTTCTCTGCACGCACGCCAACCTGTACAATCCTGCCCTTTATAGTTTACAGTTAAGCAATAAGTTAAAAAAATAGTTTTTCTTTTAAGCTCCCCATCTTTTCTTTTTGAGTCTTATCTGTAAAACAGGGATAATGATCTCTTCTCCACTTATTTTCTGAGAACTTTTAGAGGCGATAAGCAGAGTAATACTCTGAATGTAGGTCGAGTTTTACAGGTATAGTCTGCCGTGGTGGCTCTGATGTGACAGAAGGAAGAGGTACATTAGAAGGGCGTGTTTGTCCAACACTCAGACACATTAGCAGACACACTGTAAGGCTTGCAGGCTTTTCAGGGTGGGCTGTCTTGAGCGCTGACTCAGAGGGGCTCCCTAGGACCCGGCAGATCGGTAGATGCAAGACTCAGGTAGGAAGTGTGCACCTGGAAGAGTCAGACCTGGCTCTTGAGTCCCTCATGAAAGAGGACCACTTTGAGAGTGGGGTGCTTCTGCTAAGACAGAGCCAAGGCACTTGGGGCTCCCTGACGGAAGCAAGGGGGCTCAGGGGCGGGACTCACAGGTTTGCAGGCTCAGCAGCAGGACCCTCAGGCGGTGCTCAGCCATTGCCACAGCGTGACCTCCCCGTGTGGCCCCTCTCAGCAGAGGGCGGCTCCTTTTATAGACACAGAGAGGAAGTGCCGACGTCTGATTTCCATCTCCTTAAACCAACCCCTCCACCGAGCCAAGGCGGCTCCAAACCCCTCTAATGAAACATCAAAGAAAGACAGAAAGTGTGTGTCACTGACTCCAGCCGTGGCCTCAAGTTTCTGCTGCTGCTGCGCTCCCGGGCCCTGCTATTCTGCCTGGGCCAGTTCTGCCGCATAGCTGGCTTTGTGGCCCACCCACTACGACACGGTGGAGGGGCCCGCAGATGGCAGCCACAGTCCCCAGAGGGCGCGACAGGCTCACACTGGAAAATGGAGCTGCTAAGATACAAAATGAGAGCTTGTGAAATTTAGAATTGTTTATAGTGTATGATCATTAAGATATTACCTTGAGGATAGTTTATCCCATATAATTAAGTGAATTATGTTATACATCATGTACACGACAGATATGATTCATGTAAGTATATATGATGATATAAATTCTAGATATAGCATGTACATAGTGTAAGTAGTATAATTATTCTAATTATATATGGTATGATTATGTGCATGATAGTGTATATTAAGTAAATAACATAGACTATAATCCACATAGTCATCTCGTGTAGAATTATGCAAATTGCATGATCTATTGCACATAAGACATGGACAATATGATCTGTGCAATTATATAAATTATATGTTATGTATATAATAGAGAATCTAATTAATGCAATTGTATCCTATATAATAATGCAAATGACATAGCGTGTATTAACAGATATCTAATATCTAAGTACATGAATGGTATATTATGTCTACAACACAGATAGATTCATATAATTATGAATGTATTATTACACAAATAGTTACTATAACTCATGCAATCACATCACGTGCAACTATGCACAGTATCGTCTATGGGGGAATCTGCCAAGTGCATAGGTAATCTAATCCACACAGCCCTGTCCTGTATAACAATGTGGCCGTGGATCCTGCAGCCTCCACCCGCATGCCATGCTGGAGCAGATGTGCTCAGGATTGTCCCTAGTGGAAACCCAAGTGCCGGTGTGGGCTGTTAGAGGAGAGGGTCCGAAATATTTGGGCCTGAAGCCAGGTGCTACCATCAGCTGTTTGGGGATCTTAGGTGAAGCGCCCCAAGCCATCTCAGCCTCTTTCTCCAGAGGGGGTCCTTTCCGGGCTCCAGGGTCCGAGCCCCGTCAGAGTCTCCCCATCACTCTCCGTGTTCCAGGTCTGACACTGACATGCCGAGAGGACTTCGTTTATGAGACACGAAGACCTAGACAGACTGGGGACAAAGGGCTGAAGGTAGAAGGAACATTCATTTCCCAAGTGACTTATTCAATTTCACTTATTCAGTCTACCCTGCTTTCCCATTTTTAGAAGTGTCTCCGGAACCTCTGAGCAGACACGTGTGGAAACACACCTACCGCATTGCCAGCCGTGCAGATCGCAGGGGAGAGCGCCAGGTGCAGTGCTGCTGGGAGCCCCTGGCCTTCCTTTTCCTTTCTCCAAAGGGTGTTTCTTCTCTTCTGCCCTTGAAAATGCACACTGGGCGCTTGTCTAGTCTTTAGAAATCCTTCTTCGGTATTTTCCTTCTTTCTCTCTTCTAATTTTAGACATGCAGACGCTAGTCTATTTTCATTAAGAAGACATCAGCTTTTGAAACTTCTTCTTTTGATACAATACAGGATGTGAAAATACTTCCACTCTATGTTAGCAACAAGAAAGCCAAAATAGAGATTATGCTTTTCTGCAGAATCTGGAATGAGTAGTGTAAGCAAAAAGCCCTGGGTCCTGAGTCCCAGGGAAAAGCATGCCCTTGACAGAGGAGCGGAAGCGGGGTGCACCCCGAAGCTCGGGCACCGTGACAGAGACTTGAGGAGAAGGATACGAGATGAAATGTGGGTGGTGGTGTGGTCTGGAGGACAGGCTGGAACCTGGAAGAACCACCAAGGCAAAACCACACTGTTTTGCCCACAGTTCCTACCCCTCTAGAATTTTGCTGAGAAAATGATAGAAAGCAAAAAATGATGCAGAGTCAAATCGTCATAGTTACCAAACCTCTGGTTCTTGCCCACTGGTGCCAAAAGAAACCCAACACAAGACTTGGAAAAAGGGAAAGGATTCATTTGTTTGCTGAGCACATGGAGCCGTTGTGAGAGATGTAAGTCTCAAATCCAGTCTCTCTGAGTGAGTGAAAGCAAGCAGGGACTTTTAAGGGGGACCCCAAGCTTGGGAGCTGCATGGCAGGAGGTCTCCTCTGAGCAAGTGACCCTCTCATAATTTTCAGTTTCCAGTGATGTGGTAGGTCATTCCCAAAGCTGCATGTTCTACTGACATCAACCTCCAGTAACATGAGACCCAGCTTTCAGGAAACGCAGTGTATGCTGCGTATCCGGGTCAGCCCGACCTTAAGGCTCATTTTAAGACTCAGATGGAAGCTACTGAAAGTCGTAAAATATGAACTCATAATAGTTGTTCAGCATATATACTCCAAGAGAGGGAGTTGGAGATGAAACAAAGCTTGTTAGTCATGCTCTTGATGGGCTACAGACATTTTGCTTATCTTCTGAGGCACTGCAGTTTCAGAACCACACTTTTCACAGCAGTTGGATTCTGGAGTTTTCATATGAGAGCAAACCAAAATTATATTTCATTACCTTCATACATTCCCACCCCTTCCGCCCTCAAATATTGATAAGACTTAATAGCCAGTGGACTGGAGGAGGTTAGGTTAATCATAGGTGAATGCAAGCTAATGTTTGTGTGATTTTCACTATCTTTTTTGGTCCCACATAGAAGTGATAACATGCAGGTTTTATTTGTCTTCCTCTGTCTGGCTTATTTCACTTAGTATAATGCCCTTAAGATCCATCTATTTCGTCCTAATTGATGGGAGTTCTTTTCTCACGGCTTAATATTCCACTGTCTGTGTCCCATTTTTTCTTTACTCTCCAGCCACTGACAGGCACTTAGGTTATTTCCATGTCTTATCTATAGTGACAGAGGGCAGATGAATGGTACCTGGTTGGAGGGGTTGGGACAGGTGGGTGAGCTCACAAGGGCACCAGAATTTTTGGAGGTGATGGGTATGCTCATTGCTTTGAGTGTGGTGGTGTTTCCTGCCGTTTACTTCTAGAAGAAGTCAGTAGCTTCTGGAGTCTTCTACACTTGTTCCCTTAGGTAGAAAGCCATGTGGGCACTTGAAACTCATTTTATACTATGTTTAATATTTGTTGTAAGTGTGCAGATTTGAATGCCACCCTCTTCACATCAGTCTAGACATTTAAAACAGTTAGTCAACTGTCCTTGGAAAATGGGCTTGAAATACAAATGGGGTTTGTCAGGAGGGTAGTCCTGCTGCTTCTTTTTCCAGTTAACCTGGCCACTTAAGGTTTTCCTAATGGTGCCTTTTGTCCAGCTCTCTGCAGTGATTTCTTCTCATTTCTTCCTGGGACACCACCTCCCCTCACGTCCATAAACAGGTCAGCAAGAAGTCAACCTCCGTATTGCCAAAGCCTCCTCTCACGAGTAGATCAAAATGCCTTCACCTACAGGATCGTGTCTTGAAACAAAACGGGTCTGTCAACAGTGATTACACAGTAGGTTTTAAGAAACATGTCAGTCTAGAGTTTTCTATCAGTAATAAACTTTGATTAGCATCGTTATCACTTTCTCTAAGCAAGATGAAATATTTAGTGTTTATTTCTTTCAGTCGCCTCATTTTGTTGAAATCAGTTGGAGTTTTATTTCTTTGAAAAGATCACTTTCTGTTTTCTTTTCCCTTTTTTTAAAGGAAAGGTACAGGCAGAAATGACAGCAAGAAAGCAGTCATGCAGAAAGAGAGAGAAGGAAGAAACATTTTATCTTGTTTTTATTTAGTTATTCACATTGGCTGTTCCCCGGCCCCAGGTTGTGAGCCCAGGTTCTTGGGACGTATGTGGACTGCACAGGTCAAAGGCGCTTGACCCAACCACTACTCCACTAAGGCGGGCCCACATTTTCTGTTTTAAGGATCTTCTAAGAACAGCTTTATTGTCAACCATTATTGGAATGTATGCTCACTAGTGTATCTTGGGTTCTTATCTCTGTTTTGGGAAATCCTTCTTTTAATCTATTTTTTCTTTTGTTAGAGTGCACAGACTCCTTAAATAGCGTACGTGTTCTGAGCCCTGACTATCTGCTGATGTCTTCATTTTGCTGTCTCATGTGGAGAGATTTAGCACAACCCCTCATTTCTTCTGCCGCTAAGATCGCCCACAGTCATTTTTACCAACTATGGTCTTGGTCTCCAACTTCCTTAGAAACTTCTAGGATTTCCTCTTTGTCCCTGAAGCTCTCGATATGGGCAGGATGCCTTCGGTGTCCGCCCTGCCACCCCCCCGTAAGCCCCAGCCTGCCCTCTGGCTGTGTTTCCAATCTGCTGCTTCAAGTCTTCCCTTCAGCAAAGACAACTTTTCTTTTCAATGATCAACTCCTTTTCTGGCTTCATGCCTTGCTCTTGCTGAAATTCCTATTAAAATATTGAAAGCTATTCTTCTCCTGGCTGAATGAGCAGCGACCCAGTCTTCCTCTGTCTACATTCTGATGGGATTCCTGGCACGTCCTGGGGCAACTTCCCCAAGTGGGTTCCGTTCTGTCCTTAGGGATTGGGGGCCTCAGCCTGGTCGCTAAATTGACCACTTATTACAGCTCCCAGGAGGCTTTCCTGAGCCCGGGTCTTGATTTATGATGATGTTTGAGGTAAGAGCAAGCAAGGGCACTTGCTTCTTTATAGAAACCATAGGGAACTTTCAGGAAGGTTGGCAGTCCTTGTTTCTGGGGGCCCAGGGAGAAGGTTGGCTTTTCTCTTGCTCAGCTCCAAGGAGCAGACTCACGGAGTGGGGAGATGTTAGCAGAACTCCCTAACACGTGAGGTGCCTGGCTACTGGGCTTGACGAGAGCAGTCACTGCTTGGGGACGTAGGAGAGGAGACCCGGGGATTCGGCCAAGGGGTAGGCGCTGCTCATGGCCTTTGAGGTCCTTCTGACCCAGGGCGTCCACACTCCTATGACTAGAGATGTTTGCTTCATGCCTCCAGAGGCTCTTTGGGGCAAGACATGGCAAAAAGACTGAAAACAGCACCACCCTTCACTTACCTAGCCATTCCTAACGTTTCCTCTCTTTTCACACCTCACTTGCCTCAGAGCCCCACTAACTTCCAACCCATAGCTCCCTCTTCCTTTTTCCTCAACATAGTGGCTCTTCTGTCCTCTTGCTGTGGGGACACTGAATGAGCTCACTTCTCTTTGGCTGTGTTTCCATTCTTTTTCCCTTACTGTGGATGCCTCGTTATCAAGGACTCAGTTAAAATTCAAGTGTGACTGCAGGCAGACCCGGCTCTATTTCCAGCTGAGAGCTGCTTGGAGCTCTCATCTTTGAAGAACCCCGGAACCTTCTGCTGCGCTCCCATCATTCCCATTCTCACTCAAGAGTTGACCTAAACACCTCACTCCCTAGGTTTGGGCTGAGTACACCCCACCCCGTGCTTTCAGGGAGCCTCTCCTTCCCCCTTAGTGTGACGACATGCTCTGTTTTACCTACCATTGCCCAGGGTCATCATGTCCTGATGGACCCCAGAAAGGTATGTCGTTGTCACAGTATTTTAATTGCACGTATCTTTGTGCCTCCCCTGGGTGATGGGCTTGAGCTCTCTGTAAGGGCTTCAGAACTGTCTTGAGTGAGCACCACCAAGTGAGGCAAGGACTCCGCTACCACACAGGCTTGCTGTGGGTGACCTTGACCAGAGCCTGCCACTAACCCCCCCCCCCGAGCCTCCTTATCTCTGCAGGGAAGGGACAGCTGTCCCCCAGCGCGTCCGCTTGGTGAGCTGAGAATCCGGTTGTTTGGAATTTTCAGCTGAGTCCATACCCTCCAGAAGTGAGAGCAGCACTGGGCTGCGGCTCCCCACCCTGCTCCTGCATGCACTCTACTTAGAGCCCGCTCTGCTGAGAGCATTGACCTTGAGTTTGGGGTTCTATAGCCCTTCACCCAGATTCTGTTTCGGGTTGAGATTTGGGCATCAGTGTTTTGTTTTTCCTTCTCTTGGCCCTGGGTCTTAGCCCCATTCATTGGACTTTTCATGGCCTGCACTTCAGCTGCTGAGCACTCGGTGCACTGCTGGGTGTGCCAGGGAACAGTCCTTCTAAAAAGTTACCCAGGGTGCACATGGTGGAGTAGTGGTTAGGTTCACCACCTCTGACCAAGCACAGCCCAATACATCCCAAGGACCCTGATTTGCATCCTGTGATCGGGGGGACAACCAAATTAAATAAATAAAGTGCTTCTTCCTCCTCTCTTCCTGTCTGCTTACTTGCCTTCATTCCTGCCTGCACCTTTCCTTAAAAAAAAAAAAATATATATATATATAACCTGGGTAAGGCTAATGTTCATATAAACCTGGGATACTGGCAGGTGTGGACTGGGCTCAAATGACCACCTGGCCACTTTCAAAATATGCTTTTGGTAGGTGTGCTTTTTGGCATGTAGAAACGTTTGCATCAAGACCCCAGGGCTTGCATCTTCCTAGATGCGCGGCGCCCCTAGGGAACATCTGCTCACGTCTGAGGAGCAGGGACGGGGTGTGGGTGGAAGCCCATCCTCCCTGGACAAGCAGTGACCCCACTCAGCTCTGTTCCTTGGGCACACGGAGATATGGGGAAGGCTGTCCCGTTGGCAGTGACAGAAAAGGAAAATCTTTTAGGAACAGGGCTCTCTCCTCTCCCTGGAACCTAAGCAGTTAAGCTCCTGACTCTTTGAAGCTGTCGGGCTAAAATACTCTGATTTTTCTACTTCGAGATAAAACTGGTGGGAGGAGGTGTGCAGGAATTGGCATGAGGCCGTGGAGGTCAGACGGGCTCAGGTCCGCTGGACTCAAGGCCTGCTGGCCACTAGAATGAACCAAGAATAGAATTTATAGATCTTGTCAGAGGGGACACACCCTGGGACAAGTTCTGATCTCCCCCAGGTTTTTCATAGAGTATCACTGAACACTAGCCATGCTTCTTGACACCTGCGTGTCAGAACAGATTTGGGTTGTTAACGACTTCGGATCATCTTCATTCTTTCATTCAGAGCTCAGAGACCTTGAGTTCATCTTCAGTGTATTGACTTAGCAACTAAGTATGGCAAATAAAATACTATTTAGCTTCTTTATAGACGAATCCCAGAGTGTTTTACATGTGATAAGGCATTCGCCCCTCACGGCCCATGCAGAGAGAGAAACTGAGGCACAGAGCCTTGGCCAGGTCTGTACCATGAGGAGGACCAGCTCCCAGACTGGCAGCCAATTGGTAAACTGTCGCCGAAGTGATAGCTGGCAGTGTGTGTCTGAGACAGGCACTCGTGTCTGGCTTTGACGCTTTGATCCCAGCAAAGGACAGGACGCCGAATTCTGGGCTCCCTGGTCCCTGGTGCTCCCTTCGATGAGACACCACAGAGACGGGAGCCAAGTGCTGTCCTCTGCTCTGAGCCTGGGCCCTGCAGAGCATGCTGGGAGCCCCTCTCCCTTGTCTAAGGCACAGGCGGCCACAGAGGGACCGCAACAATGAGTTGAACCAGGAAGAGGACAGACGTGAAGAGTGTCACAGGGATGCAGGCCACAGTCTGTGTTTAGGGTCATCCCTCCACTTTCCTGCAGAAAGTCTCTTCTCATGTCTGTGGGGTCAGCTCTCTGGAAGGGTCACACTGGCGTAGACTGTGATGGGGTTTGGTTCCTGGATGAAACAGGAGACAGTGAGCAGAGGGGCAGATACAGGCTTCACCGGTTGCTGAGGGGACAGTGTGGCCTGGGGAGGGGGCGGTCTGGGGGTCTGCTGTCATCGGCACTGTTGGTTCCCACCTGGGAACCCCACGACCTGCCACCCATGAGGAGGCTGCTTCCCTTCCTAGCACCATGGCCAGGGAGGTGGGAGGGCTGCCTGCCATTGTGTCTCCCCACTCCTTGCAAGGAAAAGCTATTTGCCCTCAGGACCCCAAGTGAGCACCCCAGGGTGTCCGCTGCCTTGCTGTCCCTGCAGTACGGTCAGCTCCAGCTCCTTCCCCAGGGTACTCTCAGTGGCCCTCTAGAGCACACGCTCACCTGGTTGGGCTCGGGGATGGGCTCAGTGCTGGGCTCTGTGGCAGACACGTAGATGGAGGTGCAAGGGTCCTGAGCTGGTGGGGGCTCCAGCTTCTGAACAGACAGGAGGAAAGGAAGACGGATGGCAGGAGAGCATTATTTCACAGAGTTCTCCAGGAGAAGGCTCCTGAGTCAATTGTTCCGACCTCCTTCCCAGGTAGTCTCCTCCCCAGTCCCTGAGCTCAGTTCTCTGGGGGACTTAGAATTGCCCCAGCCGCAAAAAAAATATACCTTGGTGCTGACCGTCTCAAACAGTGTCTGAGGGTTGCTCCTGACTCCCAGGTGGCGTCTCCATCCTTCTTCCCTCCCCAAACTGAACTTAATGCACGTGTGCTAGCGCCCCAGGTTTCACGTGTCTTCTTGTTGGCCTCTCTACCACTCTGGTTGTTAAGTCAGCTGGGACATGGGACGAGGCTTAAGCCCCGTTTCTCTGCTTCCCCAGGGGTAGGCCAGGAGCCAGAGTCCCCACCAAGCCTTTAATCTTTCCTTGCTACTGCGCTTGGCTTACCCAACTTAGAACGACTTAGAATGACCTCAGGTAAAGACCTGAGTCCCTCAGGTACCACATGTCTGACCCACACCTGTGGCACTTGTCTGCACACTACTAAACCCTCTGCCATTGTGACACATTGTTTCTCCTAATAGACTGCAAGTTCTTTGGGAAATAGCCTGTTTCTTTGCATTCTCCCAGAGAACAGTGCTGGCCACAGAGCCCCCTCAGCCCCTCAGAGAACCCCACAGCTCAGACAGCTTCACCAGGAAATTCTGCCAGACATTCAGGGGAAAAATAATACCATCTGTGCAAACACTTCAGAAAATGACAAAAAAGGAAATCATGTGACAGTGGCTGAACGATGGTGTCCAAAAGAGAGAGGGCCACCTAGCGTCTCAGCATGTCACCTTATCTGGAGTAGGGTCACTGCAGACGTGATGAGGGCAAGGACCGCAGCATGAGCCCATTTCTGATTGGGTGGGTCCTAAACCCAGAGCCCAGGGTCTTAGAAGAGACAGAAAGGCTAGAGGGATCCCCAGAGAGAGGAAATTAAGTGAAGACACAGAAGAATTAGAGTCACTGTCCCACCCACCTCTCCTATCCTCCAGACATGTCAGAGAATGAATTGCTGTTTTTGGACCCCGAGTCTGCGGTAACTTGTACGGTGTCACTAGACTAACCCATATCCTAAGTCACTTTGTGAGAGTCACACCATCTTGATGGTAATCCTCACAAGGGTGTCACAAGAAAGAAAAATGGCAGGACGATTTCACTCAGAGGCAAAAACATTAAAAAAAAGAGAAAAGAAAAAAAATCTGAACAAAATATTAGCAAATAAAATCCTGTAATATTTTAAAAGCACCAGATTAAATTACTTCTTTTCCAGGAATGCAAAGTTAGTTTAATTAATGTGATTCAGCAGATTAAAAAAAAGAAAAAAAAGATACATTTACCGCTCCCCCTGCAAATTAAATGTTTATATTCACACATGAAGGAAAAAAGTACTGATAAAATCTAACATCAATTCATGATAAAATGTCTGAGTCGACCGGGGATACAAGAGACTGCTCTTAATCAGAGAAAAAAACAAAAACACCTTTAGCAAAAATCCTGTTTAATGGCAAGTTAGTGAATGCTTTCCGTTAGACTTTGGGACCACATATTATCACCACTTCCATTCAGCCTTGTGTGGGCTTAATCAGCCAGCAAAATGGAGCAAGAAAAAGGAAGACAACATATGTGAAATGGAAATAAAGAAATAAGACAGTAATTTTTGTTTTTTTACAGATGATAGGACTGTGTAAGAGAAAATCCAAGCTATCTTTAGATAAATGACTGGAATTTAGAAATGAGTTTAGGAATTGCAGATAAAAGGTTAGCATACAAAAATGAATATAGCCAGAAAACACAGTGAAGACTGTTCAACTTCCTTAATAATCTAGGGATGAAAAATGAAACTATTAAAGACACATCCAGCAGAATGACTGTAGTTTAAAAACTGGTAATACCAAGTTTGATGAGAATCTATAGCAACCGAAACTTGTATTATTTTTTTGAAGGAAAAGTGCAGGCAGGAATGAAGGCAAGCAGGGAAGGCAGGCAGGGAGATAAAGGAGACAGAAGCATTTTGCTTTATTTTATGTAGTTGTTCATCATAGTTGTTTCCCATGGCCCTGGGACATGAGCCCAGGTCCCCGGGAAGTACGTGGATTGTACTTGCCAGACTTAACCTCAACTCCACCAGGATGCACCTGAAATTCTTACATGTAACTGGTAGAAAAGCCAGCTGGGGCACCCACTTTGAAAAACATTTGGACCTTATCGAGTCAGTTTGAGACCATGCATCCTCTATGATTCAGCCATCCTACTTCCAGGTAAGCACCCAAGAGTAATGTGTCCCCGGATCTACCAAGAAATAGACACATGAACATTATAGCCTCAAACTAGAAATAAACTAAATGTCCACCAGTAGTCAATTGGATAAAAGAACGCTCATGTATTCATAAATTGCTATTCTAGAAAACAATGGAAACGAATGCATTCTATCTAAGTTCCAAGACGTGTGTCTCCTAAAGGTAAAATTGAGCAACGGAGATCAGAAACAAGAGGAAAACTACTGTGGGGGATTCCATTTTATAAGGAGAGAGAGAAGAGACTGCAGCACATTTTAAAAATCAGGAGAGTGGTCTCTTCGTTCACAAACAAAAGACAGGGATTGGGAGGGACACAGGTGGCCCTCTGGGCGCGTGACCAGGCTACTCTTTGGCCAGGGCGGTAGTTTTATGGAATCAGAAGATTCAGTCCTGAAAGATGGAATTACTCCTCACGGAGCTCTGTAGAGTCAATGCCACTAGTAGGATTCCCCTGCTTTGGGACACTTGAGAAACTGATTCTGAAATACCTAGAAAAGTACAAAGGGGGCAAGAACAGCAAATACAACTCTTGAAGAGAAAAGAGGTGAGAGACTGGCTTTGCTGGCCATCGGGATAGGTGATCGGCTGAGCTAACATACACGTGGTGCGTTTCAGGCGCAGGTCACACTTTACAGCAGAGAGAGGGAGGCTAGCAGCATGGGCTGGAGCAGGTGGGGAAGGAATGACGGTAACATTGACGTGGTTACTTTAATGTGTGCATTCAGAGTGGAGACCACTCTTGGCGCTCAAACATCTAAGTGTAGCCTGATTCTTAGTGGCGACCATGGCTTATACAAGGAACCCTCCAGGCTGCTGTGGCCACAAGCCCACCTCTGTATATCAGAAATGCTGACACCATTTTCCAAGGTGCTGAGCAAAGCTGGCTTTACTTTCACATCCTTTGCTCCAGAATTTGCCTTGCCCACTCCCTGAATGGTCAGATCTGATCTAAACATCAGCTAGAATTGCCTTCCTATCTGGAAAATGATCAAATCTTCATAGCAATCCCTTTAGCCACCCTCCTCCTTCTACCATATCTGCATCGCAATTACATCATGATGAGTGTTTTCATCCTTTCTGTCTCAGTGCCATAATCCCTCTGTGAGTTTTTCTTTCTTTCATCTTCAGCCTACAAACCATCTTCTACCTCTTCAGCACTCTCCAGCCAGAATCCTCAGAATCCACCCTCTTGGGCTTTGCAAACACCTAAACTCGGATCTGCAGATCACACACTAGCTATCTACACCCTCTCCTCTGTGCCTGAGTCCGCCACCTCCTGAGATGAGGACCAGCAACACTGAACTGCTGACTCTAGAACGCAGGGTGCAGGGACCAGAGCCGTGGGCCCCTGACTCTTCATTGCCTATGAAGAAACATGTGGCCAGAGGGTCACCCAGTCTCTCCCATGATTTCCAGTAACCAAGAGTCCCATCTGACACGAGTTTCTGGTTCTTTTAGAGAGCTCTCGTTCTTGACTTCTGCTTCCCTACATCCCTCTGCTCCAGGACCCCATAGACATGCAAGGTGGGTGGGTGGGAGTCCCACGGGGACCCAAGAGTTCTACCCTAACAGAGAAAGTGTGGAACTTACCCCTGATTTCTGGACCTGGGCATAGATTGTGAAGCTTTCTGCTTCCACTGGTGGTTGGTCAAGGTCTGCTTTGCCTGGGAAAGGAAGTCACATGGCTGTCTCCCCGAGTCCTGAGTGAACTCTGTTTAGACCACTCTGTCACCCACATCAAATCCCCAACTTGCCCAAGAGCATGACGAACCACCGCCCAATTTCCAACCCCTGTACAGGATGTTGACGTGGGATCTCCCTGAACATCTGGGAGACGGGGCTGAGGTGCAGCCTCGCGGTGCTGTGATGATCACATGAGATGCTGCTTGTAAGCGGTAAGCAAATCCCCAGACTGTGTCAGGGGGGTGCAGGAGGGCCACTGTGCAGACCTATGTCTTCCAATGTTTGCATCTGCTGTCTGAGGTGCTTGTCTACTCTCCTAATGGGACTCTAAGCTCTTTGAGGGCAGGGTTAGTGATGCTCTTCGGTCCTGGCTCATAGCTCATTGCCACTCTCAGATTTTGCACGTCCTGTTCTGGTGGGCTGTGGTGTGTGCAGGGCCCTGGGGTACAAGAGGGATGGCCCACTGGGCTCTTTGTAGATTAAAGCCAGAACTACTAATAATTACTATCAGAGAATTTTGCTCAGAGCCCAGGGTGTCTGGAAATTAATAAGTTAAAGAGCGCGTAACATTTTGACAGGTGTAAAAATATTTTCTCACATCATGGAAAGAACTCATTCTTGTTACAAAAATTCAGCTTCCATGGAGGAAAACATATGTGCCCCTTCTCCAATAACTAAAACGATTGCATCCCCAGCAGTAGTCTCTTTTAACTGCTTCGTAAACGTCCTTCTGATCAGCTCTGTGAGTTGAACTTTCTGTGATGATGAAATGAGTGTAGCTTTCTGTGAGGGTGGAAAGGTCCCACCTCTGAGTGGAGTATGGTCGTCATCAGCCTCAGGTGACTGCTGAGCACTTGAATGGTGGATGATGCCACTGAAACTGAATTATAGATCTGACTTCATTTGCATAATTTTAAATTGAAATGGTCATGTGTGGCCAGTGAGTAAATATTAGACGACACAGTTCTGAACATTTCGATGCAAGCGGGGTCACTCTGTAACTGTCCATCTGCAAGGTGCTGGGGGCATTTTCCAGGCCGGCCAGTGAGCCTATCTCGTTCTAAAGTTTTGGAGCAATCTCTGCATATGACGTGTAGTGGAGAGGGTGAAGGAGGCAGGCCTGTGTGGGGACAATGACCAAGGCCAGCAGGGGCCGGACATACAAGACCCAGAGGAAATCACAATCTTCAGGATGGACATGGACATTTTAACACTGATTGATGTATTCTCTTTGGAGAGTAGGAGCCCATCTCTAGGGAACAGCCTTCGCTGTTTGAGGAAAGACCCAGCAAAGACCCAGCCTGTTGTCTGTGGGGGAGGAACTCGGGAGGGGATGGCAGCCACCCAGAAGCGCAAAAGGACCCGGAGAAGGGCGTTCATGTGGGTGTGGGCACCAGGGCCTGCTGGCTCCAACCTCACTTTTTGATCAGAGGATACTGATCGAGGAATGTATGTGCACATGTGTGCATGTCTGTGCGTGTGTATCTGCAGAATAGAGGGTGGGGGTCAGGTGATCAGAGGAGGTAGGAGAGAGGTACAAATAAGTCCTGTGAAATCCTTCCTTTCTGCTCAAACCCCAGGGGTCTGCATTCAGGACCCAGCTCAGTCTCTTTCTCCTGTGCTAGGAAGAGTGCAGAATAGACCCCGGTCTCCATTCAGAGTGGGAAGGACTGTCCTGAGTGCTCAGAAAGATGAAAAATCACTGGAGCAAGACACTTTAACCCCACTCATTTCTTCCCAGCACTGGCAAAGGTTCTCAGGAGCCGGCTTAGCTGAGTTGAGTCACTGAGGCCTGAGGGGTTAATGAAAAGGGCTGATCTTAAAAAGAGACCCTTGTTGGCTGAGTGGCCTTGGACAAAACATGTCACTCAATGATCTCTTCTCTTGTTACAACTGCTAACGAAGGGGTAGACTGTTTTTTTCAACTGACCAGAGGCAGAGTTGACATGTTACCACAACTCACGTCATCCATAACCTATCTGCCTATCAATCTTCTATCTTTCTACCCATCCATCCGTCCATCCATCTACCCACCCAGCTATCCATCTACCTGTCTCCATCTTTCTCTCGACTCTTTATCATCTATCATCCATCCATGGAAGCCACTGGACTTACTGCTTTTCTGTGTGGACAAAGTGTCCCTGTTACAGTACCAGGAGGAGATGCCCACTATGCCGCTTTGCAGAGACGAAGTTAAATCTTTTGGTCACATGTTGTGTCAATGGTGAAACTTACATGGAATGTCTTTGTTGGAAGCCCATGTTCATAACCAGTTTGCTATCCTGGACCTGGAATTTCCAGAGTCCATCTGGAAACCTTCATTAGGCTCACACCAAGAGAGGCTGCAAGCAGAGTCTCTGGGGCAGTTGTGTGATGGGGACAGTTAAGTTTGGGTTTTATCCAGAATGGGGCACAAGTGATGTGGTGTGGGGAGTTGGGGGCCAGGCAACATCACCCACCTAGCAGGAGGCAGTGTGGAGGGACTGTGGGGAGGCCCAGCAACCTCAACGAGTCTGTGTGGGTGGAGAGGCCCAGCATCCTCGGCGACACCGTGTGGGTGGAGAGGCCCAGCATCCTCGGCGACACCGTGTGGGTGGGGCGGCCCAGCACCCTCGGTGACGCCGTGTGGATGGTTCACTCTAGCATTCTCTCAGCCCTGGACTTGTCCTGTGCTCTCATATCTAAGCCCAAGGGGGTACCCCTGCATTCCCTGCGGCTGCCATCACCATTTCCATTTGAGTCACACTGGCTCCTCAGTTACAGTGAGGTGAAAAAAATGAGGTGGAAGCTGCAGCTATGCTGTGGTCTACATTGTCTCATAGAGGCAAACTCAGCTCAGCGAGCCAGGGGAGGGCTTGTCTCAGGAAGTCACCTGGAGTCACTGACCTACTCAGAATATAGTTGGTCCCTGGCTGGTGGTGTGAGTTCTGTCCTTTCCCCAGATCTGTCCTGGTCTTGGGACAGGGCCCTGGATGTGAGTGGGCATGGGGCAGTGTGGCTGTGGGGCACAGCGGCCTGAGACACTGAGCCCCAGGACAGGTGGGAAGGGAGGCCAGGAGACAGCACTTCTGGGCACCGAAGCACTCACTCTCTGGGGTGGTGCTGGTCCCTGTCTGCCTGGCAACCTTCAGCACCATGCATTACGCACTTTCCTGAGTGAGTCCGAATTTGTGTGACATCTTAGTCAAGAGTGTGCCCTGTGTCCCCATGGCAACATTTCCGGAGAACTGCCATGGGCTGATGGGGGCCAAGGGCCACTCGGCCTGTTCTGAGTCACAGTCTCCTTCTCAGAAGAACACCCCAGGACAAAAAGGATGCAGGAGGTGTCCGCCTATGATACTATCTCACTTCACCGCCTTTCCTTGGTTGGGACTGTACTGAACCTCAACGGGACCCCAGCGCTCCGAGCCCCAGGCTACCCCACCCCGGCCACGGTCCTCGCACGAGCCTGCTGTGGGCCAGCACTCTCTGGGCCAGGACTTGACTGACCTGAGCAAGCCTTGGTTGTCCAGTACACGTCTCTCCAAAAAGCTGCTCTGTACAGCAAGCCCAGCGCAGCAGCAAGCTGGCCCCCAGGTGTGGGACGCGCTCCAGGGACTTACCTTTCCTCCACAGGAGGGATCCCAGCAGGAGAATCGCACTCAGGCAGATGACGCCTACCAAGAGCAGTCCGAGGTGCAGCTTCCACTGTTTCGGTGCTGGAAGAAAAGCCAGAGAGAACCTCAGAGGCCCTGCGGGGTGAGGCTCACCTCCCAGGAGCAAGCTGCGCATGTCTGCTCCCAACGGGAAGTTCTTCGTTGGCTTTCAGCCTGGAGCTGCCCACTTGCATGTCCCCTGTACCTGACCTTCCAAGCTCCCAGAGGCTTTTTTGCTCAGATGCTTCATTGTACCTCACTCCCGTGAGCCGCAAGGGAAATTTACCTTCATCTCTCCAGAGGGACTCTCAGTCCAGCTTCTCTACTTTTTATAAATTGGTTGATCGCCTCTTTTGTTTGTGTTGCCGTGTGACTGCTGGGGATTCTGAGTGCCCCTCAGTGTTTGCACCCACAGCCCCCTGCCTCCCAGCCCATGCCCATCTCGGCCCCACTTGACTTTCTCCTTCCCGCACCCCCAGCCCCGCCCCCAGCTTGTCTGACCTGAGGTTTTGTACAAAGACCATGACTGCTGCAAGCACTATCCCCAAACACACTACCCTCCTGGGCTGCAAGAGGAAGCGAGGTCTGCTTCTGTTTTATAAATAAATCCAACAGGGCTATTGTCATCCTTCTATGCAAATAAATATCTAAATGTCCGGAGGCAGAAGTCAACAAGAACAGCTGTGACCTACTTGGCACAGCGTCTCAGTGACACAGTAGCACCTGCTCTCTGCGGTGCAGGCTCCAGTTTAAGCCCCTCCCCCACCCCAAATTCCCAGCGGCTGCTGATGGCTGAGCTCAGAAGCAGACCATCAGTCCTTCTCCATTCACACGGAAACCCTGTCTGGGCTTTCTTACAGGACAATGGGCCCTCCGCTGGGGTGGGGCCACCTAGAGGGAGAGGTCTGTCTTGCCTTCCTGTTTTATCTCTCGGCTGGATTAACATGACACCGTGGCAAGTAGCCAGGCTCAGGGACACACCAGGACCTCCCTTGTCCCTGAGGTTCCTCTCCCTCCTCAAGTTCCCAGAACTATTTTCTCCTCCTCCACTTCCTCCTCTTCTCTCTCCTCCTCTTTCACCTCTTTTTCCTCCTCCTCCTTTGCTTCATCTTCCTCTCTTACTCCTTTTACTCCATCTCCTCCTCCTTCACCTCCTCTTCTGCCTCTTCCTTCTCCTTCATCTCCTCTCCTGTTCCTTCTCTTCCTCCTCCTCCTCCTCCTGTTCCTCCTCCTTTTTTATTTCAGCTTTATTGAAATACAGTTGACAAGTAAAAGTATAAGATATTTAAAGAGTATGTCCTGGCGATTCAATACATGTTTGTATTGAGAAAAAAACTCCCCCACGATGGATTAGTTAATAAATTCATCATTTCAAAATTTATCCCTTCCTGCCTTTTTTTTTTTTTTTGGTGCGGACACTTAAGTCTTACTCTCTTAGACAATTTCAATGACACGACACAGTGTCGTCAACAGTAGTCACCATGTTTTATATTAGACTCTGAGACCTCACTCCTGAAGGGAGATAAGGAAGAAACCAGAAAAGGATGGAGAGACAAGTGTAGGGTCCAAGCTGCACCTCTTTCCCACCTCCATGTGGCTGTGTCAGTGAGCCTGTACCCCGCACCCCAGTTTCTTCTTGCTGGCAGTCTCCACTCTGAATGGAGGTTGGGGGAGGTTGCTCACAAATCAGATACTAATTTCAGGTCTGGGTCTAATTAGGTACAACTAATACAGAGCTCACAGCTTCCAGAATGATCACTCACACTGCCTGTCCCGTCGCTGTTTAGCAATGTACATCCAGGCTCAGTTCCCAGCTGGCTCACGTTCTCTGGAGCAGGCATGGCCTCATGACGAGACTTTGCCTGTGACAGCGCCAGTTGTCATGCTTGCTGATTGGAAGTGGCAGTGGGAGTGACCTGCCCCTTTGCAGGAGCATCTAGCTGACTGGAACTGGGGAGCTCCCTGATGAAAGCGGGGCCCTGAGTTCACAGGCAGACTCTGCTCTCCCTTCTGTTGAGCTGCTGCGAAGGGTCATCTCTTAAAAGATAATGTCTGGAGCATCCTTGGAGTTGAATTCTTTATGGTTTAGAGCATCTACCTCTAGACATGACTCCATCCCACACAGCAAGGCACACTTGGCTGAGACTGACCTACGGACATGCTTGTGACCTATGAGTTAGCTGCAGTGCCTGGGGTTTGGGAGGCACTGAGATGCTGCAGAATGGTCTCCCACACAGAGCCTGAGGGCCCGCACAGGGAACCCATGAGCAGCGGGGGCCAGGTTATAGCTCATCCCTCTGAGCTTTGCATTGATGACGGTGAAATTCTTGGCACTCTTGGCCTCATGCTAGATGGTGTCCCCACTCATGAATCCAGGCCACCACTTTGCCCTAAAGTGGCATGGTCCTCATATGGAATCCATGAAACTATGGTGCTCTTGGCAGAGATCCCGTCATCCCTGGGGGACCCCTCATCTGCCCCGAATGAGCTTCTCCTCTGCTTCTTCCCCACCTCCGTCTATCCTACATGCTGGATTTTCAGTGACAGGCAGCCAGCTGGTGCTATGTCTCTAACTAGATATCTCATCCATCCCATCACCTACAGGATGATGTGGCCGACAGTCACTATGTCTGCTTTTCCCTCTGCCTGGAACATCTCTCTGGATCTAGGTATGACATTGCCATTTCTTCTTCCAAACCCAGTCTAGGCTTCAGGATCTGGCTGTTTGTTCCCTGACCAGATGCAGAGTCACTTGTCCTCTCCCTATTTCCTTGCACCCACCTCTCCTTGTACCTATCTTGTGCATGAGCCAGGATGCTAGTTATTTCTAGAACAACCTCCTCCTGTGCCCTTACGGCAAACCCTGGCTTTATCCCTGTGGCCAACACGCTGCACAGTGCTGGGACACAGATCCTTGGAACCTTCATTAAACAAAGCACAACGCTTTTGAATCGACCGACATTCATTTGCAAGCACACATCAATGAACTAACACAATTAACATAATTGTGTTTTCAGCATCTAGGTAACCTGGTGCACTGGGAAGGGCATGCCACAAACCAGTGGGGTAAGAAGGTATGACAGCTGTGGTCCCCATCTCTGGAGGCCAGTGGGGATGTTACGTTATGGTTGAGTTGTTTGCTGTGATGCATATGTTGAAACCCGAAACCCCAGTCTCAGAATGTGACGGCATTTGGAGAAAGGACCTTCAAAGAGGCATTAAGTTAAAGTGAGACCGTTAAGGGGGGTCCGGACCTCGTCTGCTTGTGTCACCCGAAGAAGAGGTGACCCGGCATCCATGGAGACACCCGTAAGGAAAGCACAGCGCCTCTTCCACACTGTGAAGGGCAACTCCAAGGTAGAACCTGGAGGCCCCTGGGCCGGCACGCACACCCACCTTGGTGGAGCCAACATCCAGACCACGGGACGAATGTCTGTGAGCGGTTGCCCAGGGGGTTGCTCACGGTGCAGACATAGGTGCTGCCTGGGTGCTCGGGGTGCAGGGTGAGCGGCAGGAGCGGGGAAGCGCTGACTGGGTGCCCCAGGAGTGCGCCCGCCTTCTCAGTCCAGCTGAAGGCCACCTGGTCCCCCTTGTCCACGGCGCAGGCCAGCACCAGGCTGCAACTCCCGTTGTCCCACGTCTGGTTCAGTACCTTGATCTCTGGTGTGGAAACCTGCTCTGCAGGGGGAGGGGAGGGTCACTGCAGGCTGTGCGAGGCGACGTCCTGTTAGACGGACAAGTGCACAGACAGACGGACAAACGAGGACACATTCTCTTGGGGCCTTCCGTGAGTTTTGTGTCAAAGGGGACTCTGCCTGCCCACCCATCTCCCACATGCTTCGCCACATGTTGGTGATAGGTTCTGTGCCAGGCACCCTAACCCCAGCCCCCAAGGGAAGGAGCCCTGTGTCTGGGAGCAAGGGGACCTGGAGCCCCAAGTGTCCCATATGCAAAGGAGTTTCTTTGAACTCAACTGGCTTCATTTTGATTGTTGACCAGTTTGCATGCCCAGACCAAGCCAGAACACCACAGGATGGCACAGGACAGAGGACCTTTGTCTTTATCCCCCGCTTCAATACCCATCTGTCCCCGAATCTGTCAACTAACCTTCCCTGTGGGAGGAACTGTGGGAATCAGCCTACAGACTTGGAGAAAAGCGGTGCTTGGGCTTATGGTGACCCCTGGAGGCACCTGAGGCTTTCACAGAAGTTTGGGGTGTGGGACCAGTTCATGCCTGGGACCAGGAAGCCCCTGGGAAGAAGCAGCGCTGAAAGGGTGGACAGTTAGGGTATGAGATGACCCAGTTTGATGTAGGTTCTAGCTGAGGGCCCTCTACCCAGACCTGGGTGACCTGGAGAAGGTGCCAGCAGAGATGCAGCCTGCAGGGAGGGTATGGCGGGTTATGGGCTGAGTCCCTGACCTCCCCTGGCTCCATAATGTGAGCTCGCCCCCTCTCTGGATCAGCGTCCTCATGTAGGACAGAGGCCGGGCTTGGTCTGGGCATGCGAGCCGGTTAACAATTGGAGTAAAACCAGTTGAGTTCAAAGAAAGTGTCCTCTGCACACCGGCACCCTTGGGCCTCCAGGTCCCCTCAGTCCCAGCACAGGGCTCTTTCTGTTGCAGGCCTGGGTGAGGGTGCCCAGTGCCCGAGGGTTCGCGAGCATCAGTTTATGATGCACAGCTTCCAGAGGGTCCATCCTGCAGCCCAGCCTGAGGGAGGCCTGGCCCCGGGCACAGAACTTACCGTAGAGCCGCAGCTGCAGGCAGGAGTGATGCACATGTAGGCTGCCCTCCAGGCTCATGGAGTACCAGCCCTCGTCCCCGCTCCTGCCGCTCAGGATGCTCAGGCTGAGGTTCTCCGGGTGCAGCTCGTAGCCGCTCTCCTGGTAGCTAGGGGAGCCGCCCGGCAGGTGGAGCGACACGATCTTCTTGTGGCTGCTTTGGGGCGACTTGGCCACGGTCACGAGGACATGCACGCTCTCGTTTGTGCTGTCCCACAGGCCCCCGGGTGCCAGGGGCAGGAGCACGGGGCTCCCCAGCTGCCCTAGGACCTCAGGACAGCTTCCCAGGCCCTCACCTGTGGATGACGGAGAAGGATTCCTTTATTGAAGGTCTCTGAGGACCCATATGGCTCCCCTTTTCCTCCTTCATCATCTGTGGGGTACTGCTGCTCCCCGTATCTCACAATCCCCGTGGGAAACTACCACTGACCCTTGCGGACTTCACCAGACTGAGTCTCCCCTGACAGGGAAGGAGCCTGAGAACTCAGAGTGAGAATTCAGGCAGCTGAACGGAGCTTGGAGCAGTTATGATTCTCCTGAGGGCATCGTTAGTGATGGGACTAAACCAGTCTGCTGACCCCATCAGACGTCCTGCACGCACGTAGTAGAGGACAGAGATGACTGGCAGTGACGCCCGGCCCGTGAGCCCGGGGACCCAGTCACAGCGCTGCTGGAGGGAAGAGACAGGGCAAGTCTGGCCGCTGTGGGTGTGGGGCCAGGGTGGGGGCCCGCGGGCCAGACTGTTGGATCCAGTCTTCCAAGAGCCGTTCAGACGCTAATGCCAAAGGCGAGACATTGCTTATTTCTCTTTTTTCAAAAAAGCTGAGTCAATAACAATAACCAAAAACAAAACAAAACAATCCAAAAAGCCAAAACCCCCCAAAAAACCCCAAACCTTTTAAACCACTGTAAGGGACCCACCGCTGGCTATGTAACATCTCATCTCCCAAACCCGCATGCGATGACCTGCTTCTCATTTCACTGAAAAGTAGAAGCAGCAGAAAGAGAGTCCTGTGTGTGAGCATCTTCCCCACATGGACCCCTAGCGCATGGTGGCTGCTCCTTCCTCCTCTGCTCCTCCTCCTTCTCCACTTCATCCTCCTGCTCTTCTTCCTGCTCCTCCTGCTGCTCCTCTTCCTGTTTTTCCTCCTCTCTTCTCCTCCTCCTCCATCTCCTTCTCTCCTCCACCTCCTGCTTCTCCTGCTCCTCCTCTTCCTGCTCCCTTCTCCACCACCTCTTACCCTCTCCTGCTCCTCCTCCTTCTCCTCCTCCTCCTTTGCCTCAAGCACCCACCGACTTCAGACTTTGTTTCTGTGGTTGGCCCCCCACTTATTATTGGTGTGGTGTGAGGGGGTATTTCCATCAACGCATAATTTCCCTCATCTTAAGGCCTGATCCCAGATCCACCCCCAATACTCCCCATTTCTGTGTTTCTTCACCCTAAAGTGCCTTACTGTGCATGTATACTTTCTGACCCCATTTCTGACCCACTTTTGCCTGTGCCCACACCATCTTCCCCTCGACGCAGGGCGCCCAGCAGCAGCTGTGCTCCCCACGAAGCCAAGTCAGCTCTCATTCCATGGCTTCTGGGAGCACTGACTAATCCAGAACATTCCTCTCTCTGGGCTCCTGCTTTCTCTTCCCTCTCTGGAAATCCCTTTCCTTACCTATGTTAGGATGGTTCATTCTCTTACTTTCTCTCAGGTTTCTGCTTAAAGGTGATCCCCTGTGGAGCTGCGCCCTAACAGTCTGACCTCAAATGACAACCTCTTCCTGATACCTCTGTGTTCGAGTGTGTATTTGTTTTATCTTCATCTCCTTCCATTCCCCAAAGCAGAGGCTGCAAGAGCATGTGTTTCATTTAGTCCCTGATGTGTCCCCAGAACACACAGTTGTCCCAAGCAGGCTTTTCAAATACCTGCTCAATTCCAGGGCTGACAGCCCTGCTCCCTGACTCAGCCACTGTCTCCCCAGCCCATCTGCACAGAAAGAGCTTCACGGAGACAGTCTCAGTAAAGAAGCCTAAACTCAGAGAGCACAGATTGTTCTAGCTGATAAGAAAGTCAGAAATGCTAACTTGCAGAGGCATCTTGCTGGGGAAAGAAGGTGCCTGACACCACACACTCTGAGTCCCACATATAGACCAGCCCAGGTCAGACTGGAGACCCCAAGACAGAGGAAGGAGAGTAAGCAGCGTGTGTGGCCCACGTAGAACCTCCGAGACACAGTTGTGAAAGCCATTTGACAGGTCTCTCTCAGGTCCTAACAGACCAGCTCTTTACAGAGCGCTCCTTCAAAGAGGGAGCCATGGTGACGATGGGGCATCCGTTCTCCAAAGAGGGATGTCAGATCTCTTCCGGCCACCTGACTTCTACAACGTGGGTGAGACAGCACCCAGAAGGCGCTGGGCTCCCAGCTGACCTCTTTGTCTATGAAGCAAGGGCAGAAGTGCAGCGGCCTGGGCCGGAGCACGAGTGAGAGCTGCCTCGCTGAGCAATGGGGCTGGCGCGCTCCTGCAGAGCTTGGCCTAAGTGTCACTCCCACAGGCGCTGGGGTTCCAAGAAGACTGAGAGTCCCTCTCCTGCTGCTGATGGAGAAAAGAGAAGTAGAAATGATTCCCAACTCCGTCATAAGCTCCGCCTCCCCGTGTCCTCTCCTGCCCAGCCCAGCAATGGTGGGGCGTGGAAGGTGGACACAGGGACAGAGGAAAGGTAGACAGAACAAAGAAAATGGCAGGAGAAAGGGAAAGTAAAGGGGGACATGAGAGGTTGTCATCTGTGGACTGGAATCTAAGCCCACCGGGGACCCCCAGCCACATCTGCAGATGGCATAGCCACACTGAGGATCCCTGTGGCCATTCCCACAGATGATGTAGCCTGTCGGGTGTGGGTGGGGACCCTTGAAATGCTGCCTCCTCGATGAGATGGGAATGGGAGTCCTGGGGCGTCACTGTCTGGATGCCCTGCCTGTGGGGTGTGTCCAGGTCTGTGGTCTGGTGACTGAAGGGCTGGAGGACGCCCATGACACTGTCTGTTTCATGTCCGTTCTGCTGCAGAGTGACTGTGCCCAGCTGGCCGGCCTCTGAGGCTCAGACATGATGCCTGTACCTCTGCAGAGAGGCAGCTCCCAGGCCTCACAGCCTCTGCCGAATCCAGCCTGTGGGTACCCTGTGCTCACAGCTGCCTATAAAGCTGAGTGCCACCAGGTCTCGTGTTGCAGGGACTCCCCAGAGTGGCCACACTGACATCCCAGCCTGAAGGCTGTTAGCCTCTGTCTGCCCATGTCCCCACCCGAGTCCTCTGCTTTAGTTGTTGAGGCCAAACTCTGGTTTTCTGCCCGCCACTCTATGCAGCAGAACAAGGACCACGCAGCAGCAGAAGAAATGCATGACAGCAGTCCAGCTCTCCCCATACAGGACACACCTGGCTGGTCTGTGTGAGGCCCCAGGAGCAGAGTGTGGGTGTTGGAACTTGCCCCCACTGACCAGGAGAGTTGGTGGGAACATCCCAGCTCAGAACCCAGCTCTCACAGTCGGACACACACCCTTCAGACCTGTGTCTTCATCTAGAATATTCTTTCCAAGTTCAGATGTATAGTTGGAAGCACAAGAAAGAAACAGGAAACCAAATTTGCCTCCATGGGGAGCTGGAAGGAGAGTCCTCTGCATTCTGCGCATTCTTGCTCTCTTGACATCACAGACACTCAGGGGACACTCATCCAATAAGCAGACTAGTTAACACAGCAGCAAATAGAAACATACCAAGAGAGATGTTTCTATCCACTTCCCAGATCCGTTCATCCCTGCGCCCCCCCGCCCCCTGCCACCTTCCGTGGTTTCATCAGTGTCTCTCACCTTGTGATAATTCCTCCACTCCAGTCCATTTCAATTCAATGAGAATCAGCTCACACTTTGATTAATGACTGGATATTCTAGTTTCACAAGGGACCTGGGTACACATAACTTTAGCGTTCCTCACCTCCTGGACAGAAACATATTCCGTCCATGGAGGTCTCTGAACCAGGCGCTGGACCACAGAGAAATTGCTGACCGACCGCCTGTCCCGCTCACTCACAGGACAGGGAAGGGAAGGACAATATACATGTCCCAGAGGCTGGTGTGAGCATTAGGTGGACTTGAACAGACAGTGGCATTGAGCAAGAGCTGAACACACACTCATCATCATCACCAGCACTGTGACAGTCTCTCCATGTCGGCCCGTCTCCCGATCGGCAGAAGCCATGACTTGTGATGTCCCCTCCCGCAGAATGCCTGCCACAGCTTTGTCCTTAGTGGGTGGTGAGGGAAGGGGTTGTCCAGGGTAGATCTGTGGATTCCTGACAGTCTGGCTTTCAGCCCTGCACTGGAGGTGGGAAGAGGTGGCGTGTCCTTGCAACATTAACACTTTCTGGGAAATGAAAGTGCCTGTTGGGATAGAGCAGGTTACGGAGTCTGAGCACACGGGTTGGGACAGGCTGGACCCACATGCCCCACATGGCAATGGCCTGCATGGAGCAGCAAGTCTCCACTGGGCAGGGGGCACTCGGCACCTCCACTCAGTGTTACAGTGAACCCCAAAGGGCTCTAGAAGTGGTCTATTTAAAATTGCACGCAAACCCACCACATGGGGCTGGGACATGCAGTCTCTCTGACTTCCAGGCTCTGCTGGGCCACTGGGCACCAACTTCTTCGCTGGGTAGCAGTCGTACTGCCCTGGGCCACTGGCCCGGCATTTCCATCTGGGCTTTATGGAGGCTCCACACAGGGCACACGTTTAAAGTCAAAACACTGTCAGCACTTCCTACCCACTGCAGAAAAGCCGGGCTGCAAGGCCGCGCCATGGCAGACACATGGGGTGAAGCCCTCTCTGACAATGGGCCCCTCTCAGCAGGGGCTGTGGCCTCAGGCAGACATGAAAGATCTTCCTGGAATGGTGGCTCCACCACCAGCCCGAGTCCCCATTTTTGTGCCTTTTTCCTTCTCAAACTCCTTTCCTCGGGGCTCTGACACTGAGGTAGGCACCAGCCACCTTTCTGGGGAGACCAGCCATGGCCCGGCCAGCTGCGCAAGCCCTCGCTGTCACTTGCTGCCTCTGCTCTGCCCAGTGGTTTCTCTTCCAGCCAGGTGGCCCCTAGCTCATCAAGCCGCCGTCTGTCCTCAGCCCAAGGCAAGCTCTCACTTCTCCCTTATCCTCCCCACCACGCCTGGCCTGTGGGGACCACGGGTCTGGGTTCTCTGCTTTGCGAGGATGCCATCAGGGGTTCATTACCCCCACCCCCATCTCTGTCTCCCCAGCTGGGTCTCGGGTGCGGGTGCTCCCGACTTTCCAAGGACTTTCCAAGAGCCTTTCCTCCAGCGGCAGGTCTAGAACGCAGCTTGGACCCCTGGCGTGAGTTCCTGCTTTCTCGGACCCGGGATCAGAGTGCGCAGGGCTCCTTCCTCTTAGAAGAGGCCCGAGGAAGAGGAAAGAGGCTGGGGGGGTGGGGGGGGCACATCCCCTCCCTGGGGCAGGGCTCCCAACCCAACGGCAAGCACTCACCTGCCCTGCAACTCAGCTCGAGAGCCAGGGAGAGTAGCAGCGGGAGGCTCCAGGAGACGGACCCCTTGGGCTCCATCCGTCAGCAGTGTGGTGGCGAGATGCCACCACGGCCGAGTGGAGCAGCCCCGCCGTGACTGCTTGCCACGTCGGGACCAGCAACCTTCCTGTGTCAACGGGACTTTTTCTTTCTGCCCATGCCTGAATGATTTCTCATCAGCTCTCGGCTCGGAAGTCACTTTGCAGTTCCCAAGAAGTCCAGTCAGGCGCTCAGAGCCCTGGATCCGGGAAGGCAGTCGCGTGGTCACCTGGCCAAACCCTGACCACGCGTGGGCAGGGATGTGACCGCCTTTCGGAGCCGTGGCCAGGAAGCAGGTGCAGCTCTCGGGCAGTCTTGTCTGGGAACTCCTCAGAGTGAGAAGTGTCAGGCAGCAGCCCGCGGCCAGCCTGATGGCAGGTGTGGCTCTGACGTGTGGCTTCTTCCATGAGCTCACAGAACTTTTCTCCCTGCACTTGACTGCAGGGAAACAGTTACAGGGCACGGGGCTGCGGGGGCAAAGGCATGTCCTTGGCAGCAGCCCCATTTCCTGGCTGGGGACAGCATGACAGAAGTGGGGAAGCCCTGTGCGGTGTGCGGGGGAGGGGGCGCCTTTACTTTAAGGCTCCTGGGAAGGGGCTGTTGCTGACAGAGGCCTGCACTTTTCCGTGACATGAACTGGAAAGAAACCAGTGCTCATGAGGAGACTTGGAAAGACCAGGCGAGAGCCGTTACCGTCCATGTGAACAGGTCACAGGCATTCTCTAGCTGGCCTCTCGAAGTGGGTCGGGCGCTAAGACCTGCGACACAGGAGCACCTGCTACGTCCTCACTGTGTTTCCCTCCCTCGCCCCACACCTGACCACCAACGACCCTCCCACAGCCCCTCTCAGGACAACCCGCCCAGGGGAGCTAGCTGTTAGACACTGGGAATCTTGGTACCATGATCCTTATCAAAAATTGAATTATGCAAATCTGTAATTAAGTCAGATTTAAAAAGAGCATCAAAACTCACTATTTCCACATTACTTTATGACATTGTACTGCTGCTTCCACCCTGGAGGACATGTCACTTCAGTGTCTCTCTGGTGGGATGAAAGCATCAGACCACTCACCAGCCTCTTTTCGCCCTCATTTTCTCTTCCCAGAAAATTATTTGGGATCAAGAGGGTGATATGTAATGACAATGGGGTCAGTGATTCAAATGACATCACGGTTCTTAGTCTCCAGGCTGCAAACACGTGAAGTAGACAGGTAACAGTGCCGGAGAAACCTCTGAACTCATTCCTGCAGTTGCAGACTTCAAAGCTCCTCTCTCGAAAATGGGCAGACCCGATAGGCGGAACATCTTAAAAGACTCTGTTGACAGCAGCACCACCACCAAACAATTGGATATAAGATCGAGAGACCATTTGAGCACCAAGGTTACACATTCTTCCCAAGTTCACTTAGAGCCCTATTCAGCTAGCCCACCCGTGGGGCCATAAAGCACACCTCAAAGCATTTAAAAGAGTAAAGAACTCTACAAAGTCTACTCCCAGACAACAATGGGATCAAACTAGAGATCAGTAACAGAAAGATAACAGGACAATCTCCCAGTAGGTGAAAATGAATACCCTTCTGAAAAACATACAGGTCAAAGAAGAAATCTCAACAGAAATTTTAAAATCTGAAAGTGAAAATGAAACATAATTTATTAAAATAGAATGAAACAAAAGTAAGGCTTGGGGAGAAATGTCTAGAATTGAAGACATTCATTAGAAAAGGATGGCTAAGTATCAGACTCTGAGTTTCCACCTTGTAAACTAGAAAAAAGAAGAGCGAATGAAGTCCAAAGAAGGTGGAAGAAAGAAAGAATAAAAATGAGAACAGAAAGCAATACAGTTGAAAATAGGACATCAATAGAAAAATAATCAGTGAAATCAAAAGCTGGTTCTTAGAAAAGGTCGACAAAAACTGGCAAAACTTCTAGCCAGGCTGACTAAGAAGAAAATACCAACGACACAAGTAACTCATATCAGAAATGACAGGGGCTATCACTACTGATCCACGGACATTAAAGGATATTAGAGAAGTACTCGAATAACTCTGCCCACAAATGTGGCAACCTCGATGAAACAGACCCATTTATTGAAAGACTAAATCTGACAAAACCTAAAGAAGAAATGGACAATCCGAATAGACTTACGGCTGTTAGAGAAATCAAGTCAATCCAATAACCTTCCAAGTCACAGAGCACCACGCCTAAATGACGAGGAGTTCTACATCTTTAAGGAGTCCACTCTACCAGTTATCTGCAATCTCTTTCAGCAGACAGAATTCTTCCTAACTCATTCTAGCCCGCATTCCAGGCCACTCTAATACCAAACCACACAAAGGTGTTATGAGGAAACCACAGACCCATATGTCTCATGAACATAGATTCAAAAACCTTCAACAAATTCACAAATTGACTCCAACAATGTACAAAAAGAATTAGAGACAGTTCTAGACTTAAGATGACTTTTCGACTTTGTGATGGTAAGTAAGAACAAGCATTCCGTGAAACGAGGCTTCGATTTTGGAATTGGGGTATGTTTTCCGCTTTCAGCACAATAGTCAGCAAATTATGAGATTTTTCAATTCTTAGTCATAAAATGGGCTTTGGGTTAGAGTGGTTAACGTGAGTGTTGTGAGTTTGGTAGGTATGTGCATTCAGTTCATTTCAGCTTTCTGCTATTTTCAACTTATGGTAGCTTCATCAGGACCTAACTCCATGGTGAGTCAAAGCAGAGCCACGCACGCTATGACCAAGTGGAATTTATCCCAGGTGCTCAAGGCTGGTTCAGCACTCAAAAATCAATTTATGTAATCCATCACATTAGCAGGCTAAATGAAATTCATAAATCACATAAATAGTGGAAGAAAACAATTGACAAATTCGAACACTCATTCATAAAAGCAACTCTCAGCCAACTTAGAATAGAGAGGAACTTCCTGAACTTGATAAAGAATATCTACAAAAACCACTGATGCACCAACAGGTGTGTGTCCATTTGTGACCAGTTGCAGGAAGTTAATAGGGAACCCAGGGCAAGACAGGGGATGTGTAGGCAAGGTGGGGGGTCTGTCTGCGGTCACCAGACCTGGTGTGCTGCGCAGTGTCCATGGCCATCACATGGTGGTGTCTCGGCAGACACTGGCTGATGCCCGGAGTATTTTTTCACTGTTGCTGCCTTATTTCAGCTTCAACAGGCAGAAGTGAATAAGGTGGGTTTTGGCGTTAGGATTAGAATGAATTGGATTAGAATGAGGGTTGGGGTTAGGAACAGAATAAGAGTAGGGGATAAGGAAAATGGTTAGGGTTAAAGCTCACCCTAATCTTAACCCTAGCCTTGCCCTAAGCCTTACCATTAACCTTACCTTTACCCTGATCGTTATTTAACCTGAACCCCAACCCTCTCCCTAACATCATCCTCCCCTGACTCTTACCCAAAGCCTCACGCAAACCCTAACTGACACCTAGCCCACATCCTATCCCCCGCAGTTCCCCTCACCCTCACCTTAAAAAACAAAACACAAAGCCACAAAGAGTCACAAAGAGTGCTGCTGTGGGTACTTGGACCCTGGGTGGGACCTCACTCCCTCTGCTGGGAATGAACTCACTATCCCCAAGTCCTCTCCAGCAGAAGAGGGAGGATCTTACTGAGGAAGTCCCACAGGCTCCCATGAATATTGATCCTTCTTTGTAAAGGGAAAGCAGGCACAGTTGCCCCCTCATTACATGCAGAGGCTCGGAATAACCTGTCTGATGACTCAGAGTAAAAACTGAAGGATTGGGTTCAAGCCCTGTCTGATCTGACCGCAGTCTGCTCCCACCCTCACCCCGTCTTCTACCCCGGGCCCCACCAGGCATCAGGCTATGTTGACCAACAGTCCATCATTCTATAATGTTCCCTCTGGAGCAGACAAAGGTCTGTCAGCAGGAGTCTCTGTGTGAAGCCCCTGCCCTTCTCCTGGGCTGCAAGGAGTCCCATCCACCTAGAGAGAGCAGGAAACACCCTCTCCCCATAGGCCAGCAGGTCTGCTCTCTGAACAGGGTGCAGGATGTCACCCAAGATGGCCCTCACTTGCTGGAGGGTGGCCTCGTCCTGCCCGAAGGTGCCGGACTACCCGAGTACCTGGCTTCCTGGCTGATGACCATTGTCATCATGGATCCTGGTCAGAGTTCTCTTGTGTCATGAGATGAATCTGCAGGGTGGGATCGCTGGGGACAAACAGATCACCTGGCTTCCATTGTGAGTCCATTCATCTGGATGAGTCAAAAAAAAAAAAAAAAAAAAAATACACACACCACCACAAAAGCAAAATGACAATGCAGAATTCCCCCAAAGTCTGACACAACTCCCGGGAGACATGGCGGCAGAGTCTAAAACTGATTGGGGAAGCACTGGGAAAACCACGCAGGGCAGCCCCAGGGGCGGGGGTCACGGGCCAGGCTCTGGGGGTGGGGGCTGAACAGACCAGTGGACCATTGTGGGAACTTGACAGGTGTGAAGAGATAGAAAATGGAGTGATGAGAGGGCCTGGGGAGTGTGCGGGGGTGTGGCCATGTGCCTGGAAAGGTGCCGCAGGGCCAGGCTGATGTATCTGTCGCCCCAGGACTCCACGCGACGCTCGAGGCTTCCACAGAGACACCTTCCCCTGTGTGGGACCTCTTCCCAGGCTGCCCAGGCCTCCTCCTGCCCCTGCACTCTCCACACTTTCTGGAGAAGCATGCAGTGGAGTGGGGTGCTCCTGGCATCCCCCAGCTTACTCAGCATGGCAGCACAGATTTAGCAACCTGCCTTCTGCCAACTCAGCTTGAGGGAGAGGGAGATACCAGCTGTCCCACTCCTTCTAGGAAGGAGCAGGGTGTAGGAAGCTGTGGTGGTGGTGACTGAGTCAGCAGCTGAGCAGGACTCCTTGGCAGGGCCCCTCTTGGACATGATGGTGAATTCTGTGACGTACAGAGGGCACTAGAGTCCCGGGGGAAACTCTGTCAGTCCGTTCCTTCCTTCGAACAAGCTCAGACTTAAGCCTTCTCTTTGACAGTTCTAGAAGGTTCTTTGGCAGTCTGTTGGGTGGTCTTCCTGCATTGACTGGGGAAGTCCCGGACCCTAGCTCAGAGCTCTTGCCTACCTGGGAGACAGACTCTGGGTGGTGGGCTGTCCGTCCTCCCTGGAGATGCTCCCGGGCCTGGTCAGCAGAGACATGTGTGACAGCTGGCCGACCCAAAGTGAGTCCAGGAAGGGGAGAAACTAGGGTCCCAGCAGCTTGGAAAGTGGGTTGCAGACCAGAAACCTTAGTGAGGAACTTAGTGAGGAAACCGGGGGCAGGGAGTTTGAGTACCTTCCTCTGCCCTCCCACCTGCTCGCCCCAACCCTGCCCAGGTAGGAACCTTCCCACCTGCTGGTTTGACTCTAAACATCCTCCAGCAACGCCGCCATACAAGCATCAGTGTGTTTGATTGTCAACCTCTTGAATAACTTTCTTAGACATTTCTAGTGAAGAACAAGATACTGACAACGTGGAATTTTTAACATAATAGAGTTCTATTTGCACTTTTTAAAATCAACATAGTATTGAAGAAAGAATTTAAATCAGAAAGAAAATGAATGTTTCCATTTTCTGACCTGGTCACCACTGCTTCCAAGCTTGTGAATGTGGAGTGTTTGCGTCTCCTTGCCAGAGGAGCCCACCAGGCCAGGACTGGTTGAGAGACCCAGGTTAGTAAATCATGTGACCTGGGGCAAGCCTTTTCATCTCTCTGAGCCTTTCTGTCCTCCTCCGGAGCATTGTTCTGGGAGGAGGTGCTGCAGAGGCTGTTGAGAATTCAATGTCAGTGCCCGTGGGTGACCGTCCTGAGTTCCTGTTGGTCATCTCATTTTTTCCAGAAGGTGAGTGAGGTGGTCAGTGATGACCTGCGCAGTTGAGCTGGTGGCCCCTGTCAGCATGGTCTTGCGTGGTCCGATCGGACCTGTGGCAGAAGCCGGGCGTCAGGAGGGGCGCTGACTGGCCGGCTCTGCAGGAGCGGCTGTGAGGGCTTGGAGCGCCATCGGGCCACCAAGGACAGCGGCAGGAAGTGTCCAGGAGCCCTGTTCTGAGGAGTCTACTCTCCTCAGCTCACTTCATAAAGAAAAGTGTCGGCGTGTGAGACAGATGGGAATAATCAAAATATGAATCGGAACAGAAAAAAGGAAACTGAATGAAAACGTGGGCCAAGCCCCTCGCCAGGCCTGACCGGGTTCACGCATCCCCGGAGGGGTCTGCTGTTAGGGTTGACAGTGCAGGCGCCGCGCCTCTGGGGCTCTTACTCTGCAGGCGCCGGGTCACCTCAGTTTAGTCCTTTGCTGAAATGTGAGCTGTCCAGTCACACGTGCCTCTGGGTGTCATCAGAGGTGAGCACCCGATAGCTGGGCCAGTTCCAGAGAGCATGGCGGCCAGGACTCCTTCCTCTTGGAAGAGGTCTGCACAGCCGTGCTTCTGTGTGCTTTTCGTGCAGCATAATACCTGACCGCCTGTTAGTCTGTGCTGCTGCCTAGTTTTATGGACAGGGATTTATGAAGGGAGCTTGTTTTAATTTTCTCCGCGAGTAACAAAGACACTGAGGCCTTTACCTGGAGCATCGAAGGTGTTCTGTGGGGCTTGAGCACAGACCATAGGCATGGCTGCCTCCACTGCGTGCTCTGAACTGAGTCCTGTCCAGCAAGAGCCGTGGGAGAGGGAAGTCCCACCCAGCTCCCACCTGGACACCCTTCTGGGTATCTGTGAAGGAGGCCTCTGTTCCAGGGTGCTGCCTTTAAGATGACAGAACTGGGGTGAAGGCCAGCAGAGTGCCCAGCCAGGGTGACACCTGCTGGCAGACACCCATGTCTCCGATGGTATCTGGGCCCCAGCTCGCCCCAGATCTCTGTTCCCCTACCTCAGGGTGTCTGGTGTGCGACAGGTGTTAGAGGGTGCGGACTGAACCTGCTAGTCACAGCAGCCTCTGAGGGAGGCCTGGCCTCCCCTCCACGCCACCCCCAGTCCTGTGTCACGGGTCAGCAGGCCCGGGAAGTCCTAGGGAGCCACACATTTGCATCTCTGCCTTCACTTCCTTTCACTTCCTCTGAGGGCTGTTCCGTCACTGCCTTGCCGGCTCTGAGAGCCCGCAGCAGGAAGAGTGATCGTGTCAAGGTTAGTTTAAGGAAGCACTCCACACAGAAGTCTCGTCATCGAGTCCCTCTCACTTTGCTCTTGGAGAAACTTAAGCCAAGAGTTCCTGTTTTGACCAGCGGAATTCAAACCCTGGGCCTGGGAGACGGGGAGAGGGGCCCAAGAGACCCCGGGCCCAGACCCCGTGCTGACACCCTCCCGAGGCGCCTCACTTAATCCGACAGAAGTCACCTGTTTCTCTCAGGCGAGGAAACAGAGGCTAGAAAGTTGGCTCTCCCTGAGGCTCTGAGGCTGGTCAGTGCGACTGTGATGGTGGCTGCGGCTGGTGACTCCAGCCCGGCTGCCAGTCATCCTCCCCAGGTGTCTGAGACCCAGCACCCACCCCAGGGCTGTCTCTGGCTGACAGCCCTTCATGGTTGTGACCCTAACTGCACAGATCACTGATCTGCTTTTGAGAGACCCCAGGAGGCCCTTAGGCAAGTAAAGTGGGTAATGGCCACGCCCCGGGGGCACGGGGGGCACCAGCGAATCCCAGCAGAAGGGAAAAGCATCCGGCATTTCCAGCCTTAGCGGCGCGCGCCCCGTCCCTCTCTTGATCCTTACAGGCCCAAAGAAAAGGGGGAAATGCAAATGTGGGCTTCCGGCTGACAATTTCTGAGACTTCTCTGTCATAGCTGTCCCCACCACAGAGGGAATGGGAGGAGGGGACATCTGGAGCAGAAAGAATCCCCTCAGTGGCTTCGAAGCTTTGGAGAAGCGACCGTCATTGGCATCGTGACAGATGAGTGGGAGCTTGTCAGGCAGAGCCGGGAAGCGAGTTCCAGGCAGTGAGAGAGCCAGGGCAGGAGAGTTTGGGGAACTATAGGTGGCCAGAAAGGTGACCACGTTGGGAGCCAGGGAGGAGCTGCCGGGAATTAGAGAGGGGAATCCACAGAGCCCTTCGGTTCTCCAGAGCCTAATCTGTGGAGAAATGTCATAGCCGAATGCGCACGCTCGCTCGTGCACGCGTGCGTGCGTGCGTGCTTGTTGTGCGTGTGTGTGTTTTAAGGGAAGGTACAGGCAGGAATGAAGGCGAGTAGGCAGGAAGAGAGAGGAGGAAGAAGCACTTTATTTTATTTAGTTGTTCATCTTTTTGGTTGTCCTCAGTGGCCCTGGGATGAGAACCCAGGTCCTTGGGATGTATATGGTCTGTGCCAGCCAAAGGCAACTGATCAAACCACTACTCCACCAGGGTGTGCCAAGCATTTGTTTTAAGAAGACCCCTCTCTGCCTTCTGCCATCTTCCAGAGAATGACACCACCAGGAAAGAGGCTTCCCTATGGCAGGGACGCAGAAGGAAAGACACGTGGGGCAGAGCCTTGGCCGGCTGCCACCTTCAACAGTGGAGTGTTCACGGGAGCGCTCTCTTTTCCTTGCCAGAGTCTACAGGAGAATGAGAAGAGAACCATTCTTCACCAGTGCAGAGTTGCCAGTTACCTCTAATAGTTTCCAGAAAACCGCCAGGGCAAAGGCCTCCATGTGGTGAGAAGGCATGGTCCAGGACTCAGCCTGCTAGGAGGCCTCATAACCACCAGGGAGAGGCAGTTGAAGACACTGCGCCCTCTGCCCCTGGGGCTGGCCAGCTGTGAGCTCCCACCACAGGCGTGGTTGTTGGTTTCCAAGTCGAGAGAGAGGCTAGAGAGAGTGGGATGGGAAGAAGGCCCACGCAAAGCTGTTCTTGCAAGGACTCGGCCATTTTTTTCTGTATAAACACTGCCCCCGAGTTGCTGGAAGCCTTTGGTTAATTTCTAGAATCCTGATATTCCTAGTTTGCTCATTGGTTTTACACAAGTGGAATTTGGGAAGTCCTTGCTGTGCCATTTTTGCTAACATCTTGTTTTCTCAGTGAAAATCTTTTTTTCAGGTTAAGGGAATTCTCTTAACCAGCAGGCTGATTAAAAAAGTGTCATACTTTTTCTAAATGCATTGACGTGATTGGACGCTTTCCTCCTTTAATTAGTGGTTAATGGCAGAAATAGAATTTTAGAAGTTACGCTAGCTTCACAGTCCAGGAATTAACCCTATGGACTGTCTTGTCCCGTTAATGAAGTTGATTTGGTAATGTTTTATGTAAAATTTCGGTTCACAAAGGAGACTGGCCTGTCAGAGAACTAAGAGATTTGGCATCATTTGTTCAGCTGAACTCAGAGGAGTCTGTCTACAGCCTGGCTTCTCAGCACAGGGTAGAGAGACGGAGCAGTGACTTTCACGTGGCTCCTGGTGGGAAATGGGTAGATCCATCTGAGACCGCACATGGTGGAATAGTCAGGCTCAGATGGATTTAAGAGCCCTTTAAACAAGATCCGCATTGATGATTCTCGCAACTAAAGGAATACAGTCCCAGCAGTTCAGTTGGGGTGGGGACGCCTGGGGCACCGCTGGGATAGGCGGGTCTGCCATGCTCGAGTTGTGGGCTATGGATGCCCCATGGAGCCACTTTTGTTACAGGCAGTGGCATGGAAGAAGAAATGGAAAATGCCTTCTCCAGTAATCCCAGTGCCTTTTTGCTGACACAGCCCTGACGAACCTAGCATCAGAGCTGCCCTAGGAGGGGAGGATATACCTGGGGATTCAGGAGGATGACAGCTTTCACCCAACTGTCAGGGTTTCGAGAGGACGAAGGGAGGAGGGATATGCATTATAAGCACCCAGGGGTCTCTGCCACCAGAGGATGTCTGATCATATGATGGTGATGTGGCTGCTCTCAGATGCATGGTGGCCAAGGAGAAAACCGCCACCAGCGGGCATCTTCTTGTGTGGAGAAGGCATCACAAGGGGCACCCATCCCTGCATGTACTAGACCCTCATTATATGCTTCTGGACCTGGTGCTAATTACAGGGAAATGTTCGGTTCACGTAAATTGACCACGTACTTTTCAACCCATGTGGACTATTCCACCAAAGAGAGCTGATGATGAAAGGTGACTGTGAGTAATGCTGATTTTCAGATCAAGTCCTTCCCTAGCTTCTCCACTTGAACCACAAACTTTGGTTTTCTCTCCCCTGTATTGGAAATATAATTATCTGAGATATAAAATACAGTATAATGTAAAAATACTGTTATCTAATATACAACATTTTTAAGTGAGGAAGAAAGGGAAAGAATTTTTAAAATCTTTTTGTTTTTTGGTTTTTTTAAGGAAAGGTGCAGCAGGAATGAAGCGGAGCAGGCAGGCAGGCAGGAAGAGAGAGGAAGAAAAAAGCATTTTATTTATTTTATTTAGTTGTTCATCTTGGCTGTTCCCCTGAGCTCGGGTCTTGAACCTGGGTCCTTGGGATGTACGTGAACTACGCCCAGTGGCCTTATTTGATGGGTCACCAGAGCACTCCAGCCTTTTTTGTTTTTGTTTTTGGTTTTTTTTTTAAGGAAGAGGAGGAGGAAGCACCTTCACTTATTTATGTATCTCGGTTATTCTCTTTGACCCTGAGACAGAACTGGTTCTTGGGCTTCACGTCGTCCACACCCAGCTGCTATTTTAGCACCTAAACCACCAGGGCGCATGTAATATATCAACACCTTTACATTTTACTATCACATGTAATTGCATAATAAAGTGTATCTAACTTTACCAGGATCTTTTTTTTTTTTTTTTAAGGGGAGAAGGCAAACAGACAGGAAGAGATAGGAGGAAGAAGCATTTTATTTTATTTGTATTTAATTGTTCTCACTGATTGCTTCCCCCTGACCTGGGAATCGGACCCAGGGGTATGTGGCTTGCTCCTTTGGAGGCGACTGACCTAACAGCTGCTCCACCAGGATGAAGCCCCTGGGTCTGTAACTAAAGCCTCATCCTCACATTCCATGAATTATCCCAGACCTAGAGGAAAAAAATCCTAAAATATAATCACGCTGCTATCAGAAATTTTCAACAAAATATTTCATTTTCACAGTTTGCTCCCTCGCCTCGCCATCTTTCAGGACGTTTACAGAAACCACCTCTGTCAGACCCGGGACATGTGGGGGTCCAGCACAAATGGGTCACATGGCCCCTACTGAGGTCCATTCAGCCTCGGGACAAGCTCCTGAGCCCCTGCTGACCCGCTGCCCTGCTGCCACATGTTCCCTGGACTCCCCATTCAGATTTTGGGACAGGCAGCTTTCCTGCCACCTCCTGGAATAGGGCTTCCTGGGCCGGTTTTGTGTGTTTGCGCCAGAGGCCAGCAGGAGGCGGGGGAGGGCGTCGCAGAAGAGCTGGTCCTGCACAACCACCTGGGACTTCACCTGGATACTCACAGACAGTGGTGTGATTGAACCCCGGGTCAGTGTCTTACTGTCCCAAAGCCAAGGGTCAGGTGTTGGTGGAGAAGAAATGACTGATTCAAGGAGAGGAGATGGTGACGCACAGCCTCAGAGATCATCTCAGGAGGTCCTCAGACAGCGAGGGGCTAAAAGGGGCAGGAAAGGGGGCATGCAGGCCAACAGGGTCAGTCTAGAACTGTCAAGGGTCTTTGCCTTTGAGGTCTGACTGGTGTCATTGTCCAGAGGGTGTGGCCTTCTGGTTAGATGTCATTTTTGAGGTCAGTTATTCTGCCCTGCGGTTCACTGGCCACAAACACACACACCAGTTATTTTGGGAAAAGGGAAGAGAAAAAACACCAACAGAATTTAGGTCAGGGGAGCAGCTTTGTTTAAGCCGCCAGGTGACGTCATGAGAGGCCATCTTGTCACCAGGGTGCTGCTTCCTGTCCCAAGAGACTGATGAGGACTCCAGGTCCTTCTCAGAGTAGCTCCTGCTTGCTGTTTCTCAGAAAGAGCTGCTCAGCGCCACCCTGGACCACAGGCAGTTCTTTGTGGAACTGTCACCGCTCAAAGCCCAGGGACGTGGAAGGAGAACCTGGCTTGCAGGGACTGGTGTCTGAATCCAGCAGAGTCGCGAGTCTGCTGGCCCATCTCCATGGAACCTGGAGCCACCTTATCTGGGCATCTTGCTGCCTCTGCATCTGACGCCCTCTGGTCCAGGCGCCTTGACACACCACCCAAGAGGCTTGTTCTTTGCCCTTTCAGTCCTCCCTCATCCTCCACTGACCACCCGCTGCTGCCCCGTGCTCCTTGTTGCTCCATGCTGACTGGAGGCTGGGGGAGACCAGCTCCAGTGAAAGGGGATGCGGAGAGCTCGCACACGCCACGCACACCCCATGCAGAAGCCCAGAGCGGACGCAGCTGGCTTGCCAACTGGCTTTCCTAAGAAACAGGCAGGTCCCTCAGATTCAAATCCTCATTTTCTCTCATTGAAATGACCTGACTCTGGTAAGACTCTGGCCCCGGAATGAGGATCTAAGGGACATTCGATTCTTCTCTTTTTAAAAAAAATTTTTAATTAGAATTTTTGAATGAATTATACTGAAGGAACGGCATAACATTATATAGATGTAAGGTGGGCATCCTTGTAAATCAGTGTCTCATTTACTTATTTTTAAATAATAATTTCATGACTTCTTTTGATTTCAATGCTCTACTCATTTTAGAATATTGAAACTGCGTCTCAGTCTTTCAGTATTTAATGCGTCACAAGAGAGGTGTCCATCGTTTCTCTTTCTCTTCTTAGATGGGTTGGGTGTAGTCATGCTTTGATTGGTTTCCCTTTTTGTTTTCTTCTTTGTTTTTCCCCTGGAGATGTGTTCTGAGGTTTCCATGAGATTAATATGAAGAATTCTATTTTTATTTGAAAGCGGACTAATCTTACACTCATTCTAACCTTTCACATTTTTATTCTCCTCTCCTCCTCACTTTTTGTATTTGCTGTCTTACTGTCTTTAAGGGGGATTTCTTTATACTTTAAAGAGTATTCTTTAGTATTTTTTGTGCAGCTGGTTTCGTGGTGTTGAATTCCTTTAACTTTCGCTTATTCGAAAAGCCTTTTGTCATTCCTTCAGTTCTGAATGACAATCTCGCAGGATATAATATCCTAAGTTGAAAATCCTTTCCTTTCAGCATTTTGAATATATCATTCCATTCCCTGCTGGTCTATAGCATTTTAGTTGAGAAATTCACAATTCGTTTTTCTCTAACTGCTTTTAAGATTTTTTTCTTATCTCGTGCTTTTGACATTTTGATGACAATATGTCTAGGTGTAGGTCTGTCTGGATTTCTTTTATTGGGAACTCTTTGAACTTCCTGGGTCTCACAGCTTGCTTCACTCCTCAAGTTAGGGAAGTTTTGAGCTATTATTTCTTCAAATACAGTTTCTGCCCCCATTCTCCCTCTTCTCCTTCTGGGACCCCTATGATGTGAATGTTGTTCCTTTCGATGTTATCCCATAGTTCGTGAATATTTTCTTCATTTGTTTTCATTCTTTTCTCTCTTTGCTGGTCTCTCTGAGTGCCTTTCCCTGCCCTGTCTTCTAGATCACTGATTCCACTGGAGACTTCATCCATCCTACTCCCGAGCCCTCTGTTGAGTTCTTGGGTACAACTATCATGTTCTTCATTTCTTTGCTATCTTGCTTCATTTCTTCTCTCTCTTTTTTTGTGGTTCTCTTTCTCTTCCTTGTTTTCTTGATTCCCATGAGCACGTTTATCACTGTTGCCCTAGATTCAGCCTCTAGTAGTCTGCACGTGTCTGTCATATCAGATTTTCCCTGCGGGTTTTCATTGGAGCCATCATTTCACGTGTATTCCTCTGTATCTTTGCTCTGTTTGGCATTTCATTTATGTTTCTATGGGTTAGATTTTCCTGCAGTGGTGATGCTGTGTAGGGTGAAGACTAACGCACCAGAGAAACCAGCATCTTGGTTTGAACACTGGGAATTCTTGAGTTGTCCTGTTGTCACCACTAGTTGGATTTGTTGATGTTCTCAGGTGGACCCTGCGTTGGGACCTGAGAGTTCAGCCTATGGGACTGGAGATTGTGTGGGGGATGCAGAGACTTCCCAAAGAGTCCCAGCTCTGCCCACCTTGTCACTGGCCCGCAATCAGCAATTGGGCTTCAGGTCCGTCTCCATCCACAGGGTGGCGCTGTGGTAGACTCCAAGGCTCCTTCTGTCTGGAACTCTCTTCTACCTTTAACCCTTGTGGTGATGATCCCTGACCCTGGGTCTGCAGCCCCCAGGCTAGCCCTCCCATGCCCTGTGTACCTGAGGAATAGGTGCCTTATAGTTGTTCTGTGGAGAGGGGATCTGAACGTCCTATCACGTCGTCATCGTGACTGCCTTCCCTGAATATTGGGTTCTGGTTGGCTTATATTTCCAGTTCCTCTGCCCACCTGGCTCTCCATTTGCCATCTAGAAGTGGGCAGTAGCTTTATTTACATTTTTATTCAAATTTGTCCTCTGACCAGGTGTGCCACCTCCATAGCCCGAGCTCCTCCCCACTCCCGAGGCTCGTAGCAAGCCCTCGGACACAGTCCCTGGTGGACTCTGCTTCCGGTCGGCTCCCTCATCACCTCTCGTCTCTGGGAGCCTGTGAGAGTTACGTGAACAACTACTTTCCCTGGGCCATCTTCCTGATGGATCCTGACCGCATGGCCTGCTGCACTGGATGGCGCTCCACTCAGAGCGCCGCTCAACCCACAGACCAGCTCTCGACCACTCAGAGCGCCGCTCAACCCACAGATCAGCTCTCCACTCCCCTGAACCTGGTTGGTTTGGAGCTGACATCAAAGAAAGTTCCCCATTCACATCGGGTTGTGTCAGCTCTGCCGCCCAGCACAAGGGATGCTTCGGGAAAATCCCTCCACTTGGTTTGACCATTTCTAGGAATAATATAAAACTCCCTCAAGCTCTTCCTGGCACTGCTGCTTGGGGTTTGTGGGGCCTGCAGGGTAATAGAGAGGTGAACCCGAACTTCCCTCGTATAGTTCAGTGGGAAGGCCAGAATGGAAAGTGTGAGGGGGTCCTCTGCTCGGTCCCCATGACCGAGGACCTATTACATTGCTGCTGGGGCCTGCCGCACATGGTGACAGAACAGTGGGAGGCTGTGGCTGCTGTGGGGCCTGTAGGCACAATCGAGTTGTCCCCTCCTTCCTGAGGTGGCTCTCCATCCCACCGCAGGGGACCACGTCCCCATTTCTCCAGTAGCCGCAGGGCGCAACTCTGCATGTGGGCTCGAGACGGGGGACCTCAGCCACTGGAGGATGGGACAGCTCGGGCCTCTCACAGCCACCCTCCCAGACATGGTCTGTCTCCTTATCCCCTGTCCTTTGTTTTGATGGCAGGGGGGCAAGTGTGGCAGGGGACTTGCTGGGCAGCAGAGGCCACTGACCCCTCCTGAGCCTGTGCTATCCTTAGAGTGTGACCTCTGCCTCTGACCCTACTCCAAGATTGAGGTGACAGGACGAGGTCTGTCACTCAGACTGGGCTGAGGGTAGTGATCTGGAGCAGGAGCTGGAGTTGGGAAACCCTTGTTCTGTGCAGACGCTGATTGACAAGGACGTGCCCCGGAACCCGTATCCTATTACAAGGTGGTCTCCCTTCAAAAATATTAAGCGAATAAAGCCGGAAACTGTAGGGAATCTCTGGGAGCACGAGTGTGTGCTGGCTGCTGGGCGCCTGTGCCCCAGCAGAGCGCTGGCCGGGGCACTGCAGGGACCATGTTTCCACCTGTCCTTGGAGGGACAAATGCCAGCTGGGCACCACCTGGGCGCCACCTGTCCTGCGGGCTGTGCAGATCAGCCCGTGAGGCAGCAGCTGAGCAGTTGGGGGACAGGGGTCGGGCGAGTCAGCAGGGTGGGAGAATGGGGTGGAGGGCACGGGGTGTGAGCAGGGAGGGTGGAGCCACCAGAGCACAGAGAGGAGTGTGAATCAGGAAGGAGGGTGACAGAGTAGAGCTCAGGGTGAGGAAAGGGGTATGGGGGCAGGACAGAGTCACAGCAGGAGACCAGGAGCTTGGTCACCACTGTCCTGGGCTCAACCTGCAGCCCCACCATGCAGTCCTGGGGGGGTCTGCTCTTCAGGTGCAGAGCACACACGTGATGTGGCCCAGGGGAACGGCACAGAGACCATCCAGTTGCGCAAGAGGTAGACACCTATGCCTTTCTGTTAACACGAATGGCCCTGTAGTGAAGGGCAGCCTCTTAGAAATGGTGTCTCCTACCTGTGGAGTCTGCTTTTTAATGGATCCCAGGGGTTCAGTGGACTGAGAAGCAGTGAGGTCCCCATGACTTGGGGCCACAGGGGAGGATGGCAGGGTTGGGGTGGGAAACTGCTGGGCATCTGGGCAAGAGCTGGACTATCTTCTCTGCTTAAATCAGCTGGAGTTTGCCGAGAACTGGAAGACGTTTCCACACACAGCACAGGGAGGCGCTAGAGCCAGTGGGATCAGGTCCAGTTCCAGAGGCACAGAGGCTCTGCTGCCTCATCTTATTATCAACAGTTCCATGCCCCACCCACTTATCAGCGACGTCTCAGGGCCCCACTCACAGGTGGCCCTCAGGGACCCCCAGCAGGGACTCCAGAGGGCCACCACTCAGGGCCCGGGAGCCTCAGGAGGATGCAGAGTGGACAGGAGGTGTGTGCACCGGGAAGCGAGACGAGCAGGTTGGCTGGCTTTCTCGGGTTTCCGTGCCTCTAAGAGCAGGACGTGGGCACAGGGAGCCACCAGATCTGAACCGAGTGATTTCATTGTCCCCACACATAAATGCAAGGTCCTTTTATTTCATTTACAACTGACATTGTACCACATAAACAGTGAAACATTGTCAAAAATTATATTTTTAATTTATTTTCTCTTAGAAGGGTAAGTAGCAAATGAAAGAGACCACTGGAGTCAAGAAAGGTCACACGTCTCAGTGCACTTGATGGCACTGCTTTTTGGCTCAGGGACAAGGGCCCCACATTTTCATTGCCCACTGAGACCCCCATTTTCTGCATCTGGCACTGCCCTGGGTGGGAGAAAGAGGCAGGGAGGAGAGGTGCTTCCAGTGACCTGGACTGTCAAAGGTGAGATTTGCCTCAGGCTCCCAAGTGACCCAAACCCATGGAAATGTGTGAGGTCCATCCTGTTTGGCAGATGTAGAAAATGCCAGCACCCACTCCACAAGTGTACTACATGTTTACTTCACAGGACAGCACTGCACATGCGATCATACCCGGGGAGGGACATCTGCCCCCACATGTGCATGTTGAAAATGATGAGGGGTCAAATAGACTCATCTGAAGTTGGTTAAAAATGAGTTTGAAAATCTTCGTACAGGCTTCTGATGGAAACGAGCAGTGGTTGTCTTCAGGTTCCGGGCATCCCATCAACAGAAGATAAGCAGCACGGACAGCAGGGACAGAACAGCCACCAGCCAGGCTGCAGGCCGGCAGGCTGCATTGCGGCCTGGAGGAGCAAGACACTGGATGCTTAGGTGTCTGGATATATGGGGCGGGGGCATCAAGTGGGGCTCTAGAGCTGATGCATGTTAACCCCTTCTATCTCATCTCAGCGCTCCCAAGTCGGATGCCCGGAGGTGTGGCTGGGAGCCGCCTACCCTGCGTGCAGACAGGGGCCTGAAGAAGCTGTGCTGCTGACTCTAAGGAGGGAAGAACCACTCCCCATCTTCTGCCCTCCCACTAAGAATCTGTACAACTAGGAAAGGGGACAGAAGAGAAGGGAAAAGAATAGAAGAGAGATGGCTAGGAGGAGTGGGGAGGAAGGGAATAGGGAAAAGGGGAGGACTGACAAAGTCGGGAGATGAGATGATTTTCTGGAGATGGGTTTAGCCCTGTACTAGTGGCACCGGTGTCTCCACCTCTGCGGGGCACAGTCATCATCACTTTACAAGGACAGGGGCTGTCTCTTCCTCCCTCTGGTGCTGACACAGATGGTCTCATGGGCACATACAACACTGTCAGGGTGGGTCTGAGGTGACTCCAGGACCAGTCAGCGGAGAAGGGCAGATGCAGGGTCCCTCGTACCAGCAGCGGGACAGGTGCAGGAGCGGGAAGGGGGGTCAGAGAAGGGCAGTGTCCTGGGGCCATTGTTCCTGGTGAGGGGTGTGGTGGACTCTGGTCAGGGAGGTCCAGGTTATTCTGGAAGGATAACCCTGGAAGCCCTCAATGCTGGGGATAGTGACCCGAGTGGAATACAGATCCCTCATGACCCTGGTGTTTTCAGGATGGAGTGGCTGGGCCTGGTTTATCGGGTACAGTGCTGGGGAAGGCAGCCCGCCTCCTCGGTCCTGCGCTGTGTGCAAGAAGGACCGTTTTGCCCGTCATTCCATAAGGCCGTGCCTTGGAGATGCTAAATGACTCATTTAACTAGGAAGTGACCATCACAGAAGGATTGATAACCCCAAGTGTGGCTGATGCAAGCCCGCAGAGCATCCTCCTGGAGACGACGCTAGTCGGCAGGAAGCCTGGCTCCCAAGGGGCAGCGCGGGGCCCGCTGTCCACCACACTGCTCTCCACTGCCCCACACGCCATTGCCCGGCGCCACTGGCAGACTCAGGCACACACTGTGCGAAGGGGTGGACGGGGAGCCAAGAGGTGGGCCACCACCCCTTTCAGAGGGGGACACCGCACCACAGGCCCAGAGGCCTCGGGTCATTGGCCTAGTACTGAGCAGGAGGCTGGACAGACGCCAGGTCTGCCTGCCTTCGGGAGGGCCACCCCAGCCCCGGCCACCCAGCCCCGCCTCTTACCCAGACTGCAGGGTGGACTGAAGTAGACCGTGTCATTGCTGCTGCTCACGGGGTTGCTTGCCTGGCAGGTGTAGAATTGGGACGAATTCTTCGGTGAGACTGTGAGGTCCAGCACGGGGTCCTGGAATGTGCTGGGGAGGCGCCCTGAGTCTCCATACCAGGTGTACTGCACTGACTTGTCCTCACTCACACAAGACAGTCGCAGGTGACAGGTGCCACTCTCTTCCTGCACCTTCTCGATTTTTATGACTGGCGTCTGCACGGGGTCTACAAAGGAGAAGGACGTTAGAAGATGGACTCACACATGTTGGAGGCACTTATCTGAGAGGGCACTTCCAGTGATGCCCCGAGGAGGTAAGGAGAAGGGCCTGGGAGGGTGGGATGCACGGGTGAGGTCTTGAGGCCATGAGCACCTGCTGTCACCCCGCAGGCTTGGGAAGAATGGCTCCTTGGTGTAAAGCAAATTGGTCCCATGAGGGGGCGCCATGCACCCAGAACAAACGGGCTCTGCCCTCACGGCAGGGACATGGGTGACGTCGTCGACCTCGGCGTCCCATTTGTCTGAGCTGCTCAGGGCCCTTCTCCAGCAGTGGCCATGTCTGGCACCTTGGCCCATCCATCCATCAAGAGCTCTTAGGCTCAGAGTCAGCAGTGCTGGGGTAAGAGGCACCACCTTGCAGAACATGGGCTCTGGCAGTCACAAGCCATGTCTGCAGTGAGGAAGAGTGCTGTGTCTTTCAACGTGGCATCTAGTGGCCGCCCAGTGCCCGCTACATAGCAGACGTTCTGTAAGTATGTGAAGAGAAGATGAATGCATGGATAGTGGATGAGTGGATGATGAATGATGGCTGGATGATGGCTGGCTGGAGGGATGATGGGTGGATGAGGGATAAGAGAGAAAGGACAAAACCTAGCAGGCAGTAAGGTGAGCCTGGATCCTGGACTTGGCTCCAGTAGAGACAATAGGCAAGATAACTGCCCCCTGAACTTCCCTGGCATCAGTAAAGTGCTGAACCTCACAGCACAATGCAAGGAAGATGGAGTGTCACGGTCCTCGTGGGAGAGCTCTTGGCGTACGTGCATATTAGTGGTCACGTGGCCGCCCCATCCCATTGCATGAGTGGTAGCCATGTGCACTTCTTCCTTGGCTCGGGAAATGCCCTGGGAGTGCCTATGCTGGTCAAGGGCAGCATCCCAGCAGAATCAGTGCTGCTCAGACATCATGGATTCAAAGATGTTGGTAATGGATGGTCAGAGCGTGGCTCCAGATGGGGTATGTGGAGGGCTGATGGAAGCTTCCATTCTGGCCTCCTAGCCTTTCCATTGTCCTCTCCATGAAACACTCCCAGATGCCGGCCTCATCCTGCACACTGGATCTGAGCAACTTCTGTCCTGTGTGTGGCCACCTGGCACAGATCCTAGTCCTTCTTCATCTCCCAGGTGAGTGGCGTGCAGAGTTCTCTACGGATCGGATCTGCGGAGTTCTCCAGGACCCCTGCCCCTCTGTGCCAGCAGAAATGCTGGCTGGCCCGAAGGATAATGATAGGTCTTCTATGACCGTGTCCTAGTGGGTTTTACGATAGTTGCAAATTCAAAGCAGGTTGTGAAAACTTCAGAGGCTTTGAATATAGTGGTGGGAGCACTGCCATAGAAATTGGCAAATGATGCAAATTTGGGCTGTTTTGTGAAAGCCACTGTGAGACTGGGAGAGTTTCCTGTTCTCGGGACCCCCTGAATTTCTGGCCCCATGAACCAAGGATGTGGACTCTCTCCTCTCAGGCTGGGGGTCTGCCTGCTGGTGGGATCTGTGCGTGGAAACACTCTTCCTCTGAACGATGCTGGCACTTGAAGATGTTAGTAGATTTCATGGTCTGCGCTTACACCACCAGGAAGGTAAACACACACTCCTCAGACTTGATGAGGAGCAGGCTCTGTGGTGAGCCCTGCCTGGACCAGCCGACCCATGTGTGGCCGTCTGTGCCCCAGGAACCTCTAGGAGCATGCTTCTGTTGTGAAATGAGACTCCTTGAATCATGGACTTTGGGATTAGCTGCCCATACCTGAACCAAGTTGGAACCCTCATTTTCTCTCCCAGAGTTCAGAGAGAGATGCTCCAGGCTGACTGTGAGAGCAGAGTCCTGCAACCAGCAGGGGCCCAGATTTCCAGGCCAGGCTGGGCTAGGTCCTGGCTCTTATTCATCTCCCCTAAGCCCTTTCAGAATCTTCTAAACTCCAGAATGGCTCTAAATAGTCCTTGTTTCTTAAAATAAATTCTCCATCTTGGCTGAAGGTACATTGGATTGGTTTCTGTTATCTGCCATCAAGTAAACCTTACATAAGATGGGTACTGAGATGTTGAGCTCTTTCTCCAAGGTCACACAGCAATAAGTGACTGATCAGAGCTTGAATCAGGCATACTGTCTGAGGGCTTATTCTGTGTGAATGGTTAGGCTGGAGCTATAGGAGTCTCTGTCCCATCCATTCTGATGGGGAAAACCCTCCTGAGGCCTCCAGCTTTTACCTTTGAGCTCTTTCCTTGCATCTGATGACATTGTTCAGAAGCTATGAAGACCAGCTCAGAACTGGTCTGGGCTGATCACAGGGGCATGAGAAAAGCAGCTCTACTATTCCCTGCTTTTCAGAGTTTACACTCATAGCATCACAGGAGGTTAGAAGTGTCCCAGAGTGATCGCTTTGGGGTCTGCAGGCCAGGTACACCCCTGGGAACTGGCTCCAGGTGTGACCTACCTGTGCCAGGGTTCTCTCCTTCCCAGGGTCCCCGAGCACCCTCACTCACCAAAAACCGTCAGCTGGACCTGCCACTCCTCCTGCATCTTCTCCCTGATCAGCTGCAGGCAATAGATGCCACTGTCTGCCTTCTGGACATTGGAGATGGTCAGT